>CAUZXS010002555.1:55000-60000 GCA_963585895.1 Sepioteuthis lessoniana | reverse complement strand
TACCTCTTTTGATACCTTATATTTTAAAATCATTTTTGATAAATTCCCATCCTAGCGGACGCATGCGCACTAACCATTCCCATTAGGAAAGAAAGTCTCTTCGTTTTAATTTTTAGATGATTGGAGCGCAAGATAGAATTCAGTTTCACTACATCGTAGGCCTAAAAGTTGAGTTATTACATTTCATTAATTTACAAACATTCTCTTTCCGGACATTGCTCATCGATGTTGACCTGTGGTAATGGGGTAGGGAAAGAAGTAGTACGTGTGTGAACAATAAGAATGAAAATAAATATGATAGAATTGAAATAAAAGACAGGGAATCTGGATTGTGAATTGTCAAACTACCCGACATTTACAAGTTTGTGATCATTGTAAAGTAGCTTCGATATTTACGTTTGTTTGTTTGTTTGCTATCTAATGACATATCAACATAGTCGGGTTATTTAATGCAAAACAAATCCTTTTAGAAGGACAGTAGTAGTTCAATTTAACCCATAGGGGTGTTTGTCCGAACGTGAATTTGATAGCACAACTGGAGATAGAACTCGCTTACTACGATTCCGTAGTCCAGTGCGTTAACCAATACATCCCCTTCGATATTAACGAGCGCCTAACAAAGAATTTACCTCCTACGGAAGAACTTAAACAGCGACTCAAACTCGTTGACATAAGAAGGGAAACTCAGACAAGAATACTTTAAGACGCGTTTCAGACACGATCTTACTGTGATGATTTCGCTTAATTAAGTTATAAATAAATAAAGTGATATATACACAGAAATTAAAAGGATCTATAGTCACTCTTATTTCCATCCTTTCACAATAATCAAGCAATACTACAATCGGAAGTTGGAGTCACGTCTTCCGTGTTGTAGCAGTGTCAGTACTACTGTAGGGTTGTATCATCTTGGCTTTACTGAAAAACTCGGAACAAAAGCTATATTGGAACTTCATAAGAATCAAAAGATTTAAAAATCCTGGAGTAGCACCCAACAAAAAAGTGGTTGCACGGTCAATTACCTCTCATCTTACAAATCATCCTATTTAGACGAACCAGACATGCTGGAGAAATAAAGACGGTCTCATAAGGGACGTTCTTTTATGGATTACTATACATGGATACACTATTGTGGGCTGACCAAAAGAAAAACTTACATTCACAAGATATATGCCGACAATACGTACAGTCTCGTGGACGCATGAAGCGATGGCCCAAATGAATGGGTGATGATAGATAGATAAATTGATAGATAGATAGATGGATAGATAGAGACAGGCAGAAAGACAGACAGAAAGACAGGCAGAGAGAGAGAGAATCAAATAAATTTTTGCTGTCAGCACGTTTGGAAGATGACGATAATGATGATTATAATAATAAATTGAGAAGAGTCAGCGCTTTAAATATGATTATATATATATATATATATATATATATATATATATATATATATATATATATATATATATAAGATTTCCATTTCAAAATATCCGAAAACGACCTACTAAAAAAAGTCTTTAAAATGTTTTTAAAAAATTTAAATGGATTAACATTCTCTCAAATGTTCAATATTCTTTCAATTCTAAGGGTAATCTAATATATAATCAGATATTTCTCTCATAAGCAGTGGACACAATTAAGCAATATATACTTATTTTGACTATCGGACATTAATTTGAACTATACATGGTATATAATAATTAGTAAATAAAATAGACAATAAATAAAAGGTTATATATATACATAAAGGCCCATTGGTATAATGGTCAGGATGTTCACCAAAGGATCTGGGTTCCATCCCATGTAAAATCATAACAAAGACTAAAAAATGTTATTTGATGCCTCCAGTCAGCATTATAAAATGCTATTTTAGGGTCAGAGAAGCAATCTAAGGAGAGGAGTTGCACCCTTCTCAAAACATCGGCATAGAAGACAGGGAAAAGGGAACCTTTGGGTCACCCTCGACTACCGCCAGCCAACTTACACACACACACACACACATATATATATATATATATGAAATTAGCTATTATAGAAAAAACTCAATATCATGGATATAGCTTAGATACCTTAATTAGGATAGCATTGAGATGGAGTAAACTGTATTTGGTGACAGTCATTTCCTTGTCTATGCAGGGTCCGATGATCGCATAATATATATATATATATATATATATATATATATATATATATATAACTTTGCGTTTACGCAATTTTGTGATGCTATAAAAAAACAAAAAAAAATCTTTAAAAATCTGATTAAAAAACACTCTTTACACATGCAAGCAACTCCTGATGATGGACACTCAAAGGTCCAAAAGCGCTCGGAACAATTTTGATAAATTCATCCACCAATTCCATCCGGAAACCAAGACACTTATCAAGTAGCTTGAAAGGATCAGAATAGAATTATATAGACAAAATGTGTCTTTATTATTAAATGAAACATGCTTAAATGAAAGACTGCTGTCCAACCACACACACACACACACACACACACACACACACACACATATATATATATATATATATATATATATATATATATAAGGACAAAAATAAAATAAAAAATCATTGATTCGTAACAATGGTACAAACAAAAATCTGAATTTCCTTGAGTTCTCCGTGGATATTTCACTCTCTATTATCTGAACATTTCCTTAGCCATGGACTAATACCCCCGGGAAAGGAATGAACCCCCTCTTATCCACCACACCTATAGGTTAAATAGCACCCCACTGCTGTTCTTCTAAAAGGTTGTTTTTTTTTATATCAAATGACTCACAAAGTTTGACATGCCATTAAAAAGAAACAAACGAAATCTTAAAATTCTCTAAATGAAATACTGCGGATGGTAAACTTTAAAAAAGAAATTAAAAAGTGTCATTTAATATATTTCCTTAAGGTTTAACAGTATGTTACCAACAGATTTCTTAATAAATAGAGTTTTTATTATCATATTTATTAAATAAATCACATGCATGTGCATATGCACAATAGTTTAGTATATTTCTGGTGCGTATGCCTAAACTCACGTATTTGCTTACACGTAATGTGTGTATAAGCATGCGCATCGTTTATAAACTTTAGAAAGGTTCAAGCACAATTTGGAAGGGTTAAAGAAATGTCGATATATATATATGCTATTTTAGCAGTTTTTTTTTAAGTACGAACACCTCCCATTTTTAAAATCGAATCCAATGAATGATGTCAAATATTTTTCTGTAAATATTTTTTTTGCTGTGGATTGAAGAATAATTCAAAACAGTTTTATTGATTATTATTGTTACTCTTTGAGAGTTTTTCACATCACATCACGTTGTCTGATGGTGTTTCATTGGAGTCTCAGTGACACTAGGTCTCCTCAAGTCTCCGGGACTCGTCTTAGTATTCTGGACGTTCTCAATAATGCAGTACTTTGGATGGTCTTCACTCGTCCTGTTATTTCCAAGTCCTCCAGCAATAATCCTTTGGTGACTTTACGAAGAGCGCTAATCACAATTGGTATAATTGTCATATTGATGTTCCACAGTTTTGTCAATTCCCTAGCATGGTCAAAGTATTTTCCTTCTTTATTATTATTAGAGTTTTTCACATCAGTGTTAGCTGATGTTCTTCACTGAAGTTTGAGTAACAGCAAGTCTCCTCAAGTCTCCAAGACGCTTCTCAGTATTCTGGCCGTTCTCAATAATGCTGTAGTTTGGATGGTCCCCACTCGTTCGCCAACTTCCAAGTCCTCCAGGCCCTATAGTAATCCTTTAGTTACTGTATCAAAAGCACCAATTGTTAAAATTGTCACCTGCATGTTCCACAGTTTTTTCAATTCCCTAGCAAGGTCGAGGTATTTATCCTTCTTTTCACATTCTTTCAGTTTTTTTTCTGTGGTCAGCCAGGACAACAAAGTCGACAATTTTGCAATTTCTCTTTTTTTGTTGATTAATACTAGCTCTGGTCTTCTGGCCGAGATTCAGTGAACCGTGTGTATGTCAAAGTCCTATAGGAGTTTATGTGTTGTTTTTTTTTTGTTCTTTTGTAGTTTTTTTTTTTATCTAGGACAGGTATTAGGTTGTGCATATACCATTTGTTTGTAAGGTCTATTATTATTATTATTATATTGGAATTTTTCTCACCAGCGTTACCTGACGGACTTTCAGTTGAGTCTAAGTGAGAGCAAGTGTTCTCGGCGCCGCAGGACTCTTTTCACTATTCTGGTCAATGTCAATAATGCAGTTTATTTGGATGATCGCGATTTGTACTCCGATTTCCAACTTTTCAAGTCCTTTTCCAAGCCTTTTGGGACCGTTGAAAGTACGCCACCTACAATTGGTATCACTTTAAACCTCATGTTTCACAGCTTTCTCAGTTTTCTCGTACAACCCATGTACTTGTCTCTCCTATTATTATTATTATTATTATTATTATTACTCCTCTTGAGTTTTTCTCATCAGTGTTAGCTGATGGTTTTTCACTGGAGTTTGAGTGACAGCAAGTCTCCTCAAGTCTCCAGGACTCGTCTCAGTATTCTGGACGTCCTCAGCAATGCTGTCGTTTGGATAGTCTCTACCCGTCCGCCAACTTCCAAGTCCTCCAGGCCCTTTAATAATCCTGTAGTTACTGTGCCTAACGCACCAATCACAATTGGCACAATCGTTACTTTCATGTTCCACAGTTTTTTCAACTCTCTAGCAAGGTCGAGGTATTTATCCTTCTTTTCACTTTCCTTCAGATTTATTCTGTGGTCCGCCGGGACAGAAAAGTCAGCAATTTTGCAGATTCTCTTTCTTTTGTTGATTATTATGAGGTCTGGTCTTCTGGCCGGGATTAGGTGATCCGTTTGTATGTTAAAGTCCCATTGGAGTTTATGCGAGTCATTTTCTAGGACAGGCGCCGGGTTGTGCATATACCATTTGTATGTATGGTCGAATTGAAATTTCCTGCACATTTCCCAGTGGATTACCTTGCCGACCCAGTCTTGTCTCGCCTTGTACTCCTTCTGTGCT
>CAUZXS010002555.1:0-50000 GCA_963585895.1 Sepioteuthis lessoniana | reverse complement strand
TCTCACCAAGGCTGAAGAACCTAGTCTGTCCTACTATTTACCCATAGCTGGAGGGAGAATAATTGGATTCATACCTTTCCCAAGGATATTAGTGCTATGTGAAATGCAATTAGTCTCGTTAAGAAACTCTGATGATGAGGTTTCAATAATACTTTAGGTTTGGGGAATGCGGAGTACCCCTTCAATGCCATCGCTCCCAGGTCCACTCTGGTTTAGTGTGGTTGCACCTGATAGGGTCCTTTCTATGGTTTAAATAGAACTAAATTGAGTACTTATGCTAAACAGAATTATTTAAGATAGAACTGTTTTTACATTTAACTATGTGTAAATAAAAAAAACTGTACTTATATTTAACTGAATTGATTAAAATAGAACTGTCTTTTTAAATTTAAACAGTTTATTTATGTTAAACTGAATTGTTTGACTTTGAACTGGTTTTTGACAACTGTGTACTTATATCAAAAGGAATTGTTTGAAATAAAAATGGATTTGGCATTAAATAACCTACAATGGTTGATGTGCCATTAAATTAAAAAAAAACAAGCAAACAACTAACCAACCAATAAAATTAAACTTTAAGGAAATATATTTTCTCAAATGCAACTTTTTACTTTCTTTAACACGATAAGATGGTTAAAATAGACGTTAGGATCACTTATTAAGATTATTTAAATAATTACAGTTATTTCAAAGGATATTAAGTTAATTGAAAGTGAAATATCTACTGATGACTGAAAGAAAAATAAACGTAGTTAAGTTATAAATAAATGATTAAAATGTTGAAATTATCAAATACTGTTAAAAAAAACGTCTACATTATTCAACAAAGTAGAAATCTGGTTTTCGAAATGCAAGAAGACATATCGATTCCTCGATCGGAAGTTTCCAACCCGTTCAAATATTTTCTATCAAGCATCCACTCTGTATTGGTTTTTACGGTATGTCTATTCATCTTGTCTTTTTTATGCCTAGATGTTTAGGAGTCACGTTCATTGCTTGTTCATATTTACATTTTTTGTGTAGTTGTTTCATAGATGTTTTTCTTTATTTTTGCAAGCAATACAATTGAATACGTATAGTTTTTAAACGGATCAATTTGACCCATACTTAAGAACCAAACTGAAACTTCCAGTCAGAATCAGAGTAAACCTATGAGTAATTTACGAAGCTCTTTGCTTCGATGTGGCACAAGACCGAATGAATGGGGCACCCAATGAGATTCGAACTCACTCGTGTAGGTTCGCTAGTCTAACTTGCTAACCGTTACACCACCAGAGGTGCCCATGAGTAATGACAAATGAAGGAGTACTCCATATCAACCAGTTCTTGAGAACTATAGCCTCACCATAAAATGTAGTTTAATATCATATCCAGGACACCCCTTTTGTTAAGTGATCTAACGCCTCTGCAAGGGATACTGTCAGTGTATTCTAAAACTCACTGATCGGGTGAGTGCCAATATATCAAAATAAATTGGAAATTACTTAAAAATGGTCTGAATAATTGATAGGGTATATACTGGCTTATACAGACATGATATTTTATTAATTCTTAATGCTTAAAAAACATTTACCGATATAATCAGGGAAAACATAATAAAACTAATAAAAGAGGGAGGATTCAGTATTGAAATTAAGACTAAATTGAAACAAGTGTATTATCTGGATGCCGCATCCACTTTCAAAAAGAGAAAGAAGCCTAATAATATGCCAAATTAAATGAAAACTTCAGCAAATCATCCTCCGACTGTCATTAAATAAGAGAAGCCACCAGTAAGGCACATTTTGTCTGTTAACTTGAGTAGGAACAGTTTTTGAGCAGACTAAGATTGAATATTAAACTATTTTAAAGAAAATGTGATATGTAGCATAGCCATGATGAATACGTGAAACGTACATATAATGTTCATAACTCATATATATATATATATATATATATATATATATATATATATGTAGAACATAGGAATCCCGAAACACGAAAAACACTTACGACTTCTTAGTTCAGGTAGGAAACTTTTCATTACCTTTGAGTTTAAAGGTTTTTCGACATAAGGACAGAGATACACCTGACTTTTCCACCTGCCCCAAACCACGTGCGCACCCGACACAAGGCCTCGGTGAGCTAGCGAAAGTCAAACGTCTTCTCCTGAGGCAGAACTCAACTTTGACTTTTCTCAAAAATCTCAGCCCACGCTTCCGGTGCGTAACGTCACTCACATCGCTGGTCAAATCCTCAATTTGGGGATTTTTATTGTGACATCTCTGAAAGACACGTCCGCTCCCGCGCGCGTGTGAACACCTGTGCTCATGTTTGCATCTAACTAACCCATGCACCGAGCGAAAGGTTCTCAGCCTAACTAAACCGAAAGGCAAGATATATAAAACGAAATCTCTCGGCCATTATATTACAGATATAACGTTTTTTTTTATTATTCAGGGTTTTCGGACTACTGTCACCATTTCTATTGTTATGATCACAACGTTTCCGCCGATATATCATCCGGCCATCTTCAGGTGTGTCTATAACTGTTATGCTATGTGTCCAGCAGGACTCAAAACGTAATGGCTATAGGCGTTGGTTCCCTATGCTTCTAAGAGACAATCATCTGGCGGTTTCAAGTTCAATCCTGACTGCAGGCAAGAAACAATATAGGAAAACCTAACACTTGTACCCAGTTATGGTTAACAGAATCAGAGCAAGCGACCCTCATAAACGATATGGTTCGAAGTTCCGTATAGGTTCCGGAGTTCGACAAGAAACACCTGAAGAAGGCCGGAGGATATATCAGCCAAAACCTTAGGAATATAACTATAAAGATGAAGACAATACTCCGAAAACTCTACATGATAAAAATCATCAAGCTTCGTCTCAGAAATCCAGACAATTCGATATAACGGTTCTAAACTAATTCAAAATGAAAATTATACGATTAAAAAAGGTCTAAAAGGAAGAAATACCATATGTTTACCTCCCCCACACATTCTAACAAAGCAGTAATAAACAAATCAGGAACATTACTTAAAATTCTATTAACAAGCATTTTCCTAAAACACGTACATTGCATCAAATATTTAATAAAATGCGATCAAATTTAGTTACAGCTGTATGGACAATATGCGCAAAATGATTGCAGAATATAATCATAAAATGATTAATATAAAAAAAAAGAACTATTCATGTAATTGCTGAAGAGATTAATTTCCCATGGAAACTGTATCTTAAACCAAACATTTGGTGTCCCAAGTTACCATAAAAAGGATATCAGACACGACATGATTTATATAAGACCTACCTAACGATTGTGAAAAGAAAGGGACAAAGAAAGGTGCAACAATAACAAATGTTTGATTGAAAATAAGCGTTACGCAAAGAATAAGATGCTGTGTAAAAAAAATTGGAAGTATAGACTAAAAGAATGGTGAAGAACATGAAATTAAATCGTTGAGACGAAAGAGAGCCAATGCAAATAATAATAATAATAATAATAATAATAATAATAATAATAATAATAATAATAATGAACAAATGTAAATTATCCTGGAAGAAAAAATGAATATCATTGTTACATAATCCTAATAAATTTGAAAACAAAATTCAAAGTAGGTGTCAAATTTGTGCCATGAAACAAAGTATTTACTTTCTCATTTGGCGCCACATTAAATTACTTAGCGTAGATTTTGCTTGATGACTTTAGTTTTACTACCTTATCTTATAGCCCTTTCGGCTGGAGTATTAGAATACGTTGACTGCATCTCTAAAGAGGACCGAGACCTCCCCAACGAGTTTCCTGGGTATGGCACAACACCATGGTTAGGCTCCAACCCAGGAGTTTCAGAAAATGCGAAGTACTCTTTCATTGCCACTACTCCTAATTTCACTCTGAAGGAGTGGTGACTTTTGCGGTCAAATCTATTGGTCAAATTAAACGTTTTAATTATTCACTATACTTCAAATTATAAAGGATTTGTAATGAAATATCAAAACCTGATAACTTTTTACAATGTGCAAATAGAACTAATTGTGTGACATAACAAAGCTTGATTTGGTTTGGTTTTATGGCATATCAACCAATTTGGGTTATTTAATGCCAAATCTATTTTTATACATATTAGCAGTTCTATTTAAAAAAAAATTCAGTTTAAAATAAGTTCGGGCTAAATTTCAATAACTGTTTTATTTCAAACAATTCAGTTTAGAATAAATACAGTTTTTGTTTACTCTCAGTTAAATATGAAAAATAGTTCGATGATAAACTATTCAGTTTAGTATAAGTATGCTGTGTAGTTTTATTTGATACATAGATAGGACACCATCAGGAGCTACCACTCCGGGCCTGAGTGGACCTGGGAGCGATGGTAATTAAAGAGTACTCCGCATGCCCCAAAGCTCAATATCCCTGCAGCCTCACCATCGGGTTGCTTCGTGTCATATTAGGATATTGGGTAGGGGAGTCTTAATTCTCTTCAGAGATACAGTCGATGTATTCTGCAGTCCCAGCCGACTGGGCCATAACAATTAACACTACTTGAAACCATTTAATTGTGTTAAAACATTAACATTACTTGAAACCATTGAAACGTGTGAAAACAAATGATCTCTGGATCGTTTAAAATATCACCTTAACTCTATTTACTTAAAAATCATGAATAAACAGGAATTGGCTTTAAATAAACCACTATACCATAAAACTCAGTCAACATCCAATGAACCAGCCAACCATCATTCTTTGAGAGAGTAAAAAATGAAGTTGCATATTCTTTCTTCTCTCCTTTAACTTTATTATATTTATTCCCGTGGTGTAATGGTTATCGTCGTAGGAAATGGACACGGCGACACGTGTTCAAATCCTGGACGAGACTGATTGCATTTCATATAGCACTAATACTCTTGGGAAAGGTATGAATCCAATTATTCTCCCTCCAGCTATGGGTAAATAGTAGAACAGACTAGGTTCTTCAGCCTTGGTGAGGCAACTAGTCTAGGAGAAGGAAAACTCTGAATTCAAACCTGTTAAACTCCGCTTAAAAATTGACCTTGTGTCATATCCTGCCCGAGCGGAGGGGTTGGTAAATAGGATTATATTTATTCTATCGGTTATTTTTTCTTGCCCTAAGATCCACTCTCTCAAATCAATGTATTTCGGAGAAATAGAAATTATCTCAGAATAAGTCTTTTGTCTTTGACATGAGTTGGACTCATCTACCTTACACAAATCATCGATGAAATTTTTAACAAGTTTCATAGCTTTGTTTCGTTTTCGGGACTTATAGTGATGTTTTAGATAAGTTTTGCTAACAGTGTTTATAATAATTTTTCAAGAAGAAAAAATAACGTAGCCCTTTCGGGTCGATGCAAATCGACGCATAAAAATCTTTCAGATAAATAGGTTTCAGAATGAAATAATAAAAATCATCTTTAAAAAAATCTTGTTTTACTTTGAGTTTTTCAAAGAATATATTTTTATTTCAACTTTAAATTGTAATTTTTTTTTCTGTTTATTATATAAGGAAACATCTTAATAATATAACATCTTGTCCCAAAGATTCTAAACCCATTTAAGTCCTGTACATGCTTCTGTATATGCACGTCTGGGTTTGTGTGTGGTTTAGCGATATATTCAGCTCAGATACAAAATCAGAGATTTTACTGTGTATTGAGACAGGAGCTTAACCTGAATCAAAAAACACTTGTGTTGAAAAAATACAACGGATAAACAGAAAATATCATTCTGCTCCACTTTCTTTTGTACAATAAGTTGTCAATAACGGCTGTGCAAATCTGCATTGGCAGAAAGATTTCCGTGAATTCTATTTAGAAAAATTGCAGGATGGATGTTAAAATTCTTATTATATTTTAAGTCATATACACACACATATATATATATATGTTGTGGTCGTCAGATAAGACCGGTGGAAGAACAACTCAAACAACGGGTGATAGGTGAATGTTATTGTATTAGCAGAAAAAAGGGAAGTCATACAAAAGAAGTACTAGCCGTTCTCGGCTTGCAGTCTGTCAGTCAGATGTCTCGTAAGAAACGAGAAGTTGTCTTCCCCGAGCGAGCTAACTCGGAGAATATTTTTAGGTTGGACGAGTCCATCTTTGGGGTATGGTAGGATATGTCCCCATAACAATATATATATATATATATATATATATATATATATATATATATATATATGTTGTAGGTCCAAAGACACAAAGAAATATTTTTAAATGAGTAGGTCCACGAAGATTTGCGTATTTTTAGGATTTAAAGAAATATTTTATTTATTTTTCTTATTAAATAAATTCTAAAAAATATCTCTTCGTTGAAGTACTCATTTAATATATATATATATATATATATATATATATATAGAGAGAGAGAGAGAGAGAGAGAGAGACCAGCTTGTAGAAATGATTATCATCGTTGTAAATGGAATCGAGAACTGGAGTTGACTACATGAACGAGGCTGTTTGCATTTTACTTCATTCTAATCATATTGGGAAAGGTATGAATCCATCAAGTCTCACTTACGCTATGGTTAAATAGCAGGGCAGGCATGGTTATATAGCCATGATAAGGCAACTAGTCTAGGAGAAGGAAAATTCTGAATTCTAACAAACTTTACTCCTTTTCAAAATTTACCTTGTGCCACATTTAGTTCCAGGTGGAGGATTCAGTTAAATGCATACATATAGTGAATTATGTTAAGATATGAAACCGCGTAACATTGATGACCGACAGTAAACAGACTATATATATATATATATATATAGATAGATAGATATTAGTATGTTATAGGGAGGTTGAATCACATACACCTATTAAATAATGCCCTTTGACTCCATGCCTTATTCCCACAACATCAAAGTTCATAATCCCAACGATAAATTTCACGCCCAAAAACAAACGACAAGAATTCCCCACGACTCTACAATCTGGAGTGGTTTCCCAATGAATCTTCTCATTTAAAATTCAAAAGAAAAAAGTCGACAGAGTAACCGCATGTTCCGTCCCGCTACGGACTTCGCTCCTGAACAAAAGAACATGTCCGGTTAATATATTAATAACCTTCTTACTATGGACCAGCTAGTCCAGAAGCTGACAGATGAAATTACTAGACAAGAGCTGATAGTTCATTACGGGAAGTGAATCGCCTCTTTAACTTCTGGGCAAACATTGATATAATTGCTTATTTCACTGCGGCTTTATTTTAGTCATTTAGCTAAACTTTTCAAATTTCCATTTAAAAAATCCCTGATGTTAAATTCATGATGTCAAATTTGGTGATTTTGTTCGTTTGATTGGTTGTTTGGGTTTTACGGCAAATCAACCTTTGTAGATTACTTAACGCCAAATCCATTTTTATGAAAATAGTTCTATTTAAAACAATCCAGTTTAACATATTTACGCAGTTTAAATTTAAGTATAGTTTAATTGTGAAAAAAACATTTCTATTACAAGCTATTCAGTTTAGTCAAGCAGTTCTAATTCAGCTAATTCAATTTAGTATAAGTACAGATTTTGTTCACACACAGTTAAATGTCATAATAGTTCTATATTAATCAATTCAGTTTAGTGTAAGTACAGTTTCAAAGATAAAAAACAGTTCCATTTCAAATAATTCAGTTTAGCAGAAGCACACAGTTTAAATGTAAGTACGGTTTAATTGTCAAAAACATTTCTATTTCAAGCTATTCAATTTAGTAAAAGAATTCAGTTTAGCGTATGTATGCCGTTAGTTCTGTTTAACCCATGAGATACGGCCCTATCAGGAGCTACCACGCCGGGTCAGAGTGGACCTGGGAGAGATGGCAATAAAGGAGTACGCGGAGTACCAAAGCTCCAGCATTACTGGAACCTCACCATCAGATTGTTTAGTGTCATATCCAGGACACACGTTGGGGTGTGGGGCTCTTACCGATTTTGTTAGGTTTTTTCTCCCAATAAATATTACCAGTAAATTAACGCATGAATTGTTTGTACCGATAATATCTATTGTTCGTTGATGGCTTGTTTTTAACGGCATTTCAACCGTACTACGATTATATTAATGCGTAGAGTTTTTGGAATCGCTTCATTGTACATTTTGTGTATTTAGTTTTTAGACTTTTTCTTTGCATATGATCCAATCGGATACGAATAATTTTCAATTTTTTTTTTTAATTTTTACTAATAGATGAGTCTTTAATAATTACTATCGCTCTGAGTCAGAATGGACGAAGGAGAAATAGAAGCCTCACAATTAAATGTGGTTTAGTATCATACCGATAATCTGAAGATTTTATTAATAAAAAAACTTGAAGCAAACTTGTATGTTAGCGTACGACTATAATCATTAATATATCTTTAAGCAATGTCGTTTCACCTTGTTCACAGGGTTAGATATCATTATGAAGTGTAAAACCCCATCCCAAAAATGAGATGTCCAAGATATGGCATGAAAAATGCATTACATATTGAGGCTCCAATTCTGGAGATCAGTAAAGTGTAGAGTACCACTTCTTTGCTCTTTCTTCTAGTTTCACTCCGACCCGGATTGGTTGTACCTGTTAGAGCCCTATAAATGGGTCAAATGGACATTTAGAAATTATTTTTATCCTTAGGTCTACGTGAATAAAACCTCTGAAGAAACAACTGTACAATTTATTTTTACAAATCAACGTACAATAATATGATTCCGAAACCTCTCGGCATAGAATAAATCTGTAAGAGTCGACATGCTTTTAAAACCAATCAATGAAGCAAAATATCTTACAAGCAAAATCGAACTTGATTTATTGTTTGAACGTCTTAATGGGTTCCAATCTGTTTCTTTGATTTGCGGTCAAGTCACACTTAAACCAAAAGTTCCGGACAGATCATCGAAGTTAAGTAACTAGATGACGATTCAGTTATTAGGTGTGTGAATAGTTACCATTTCTAATCGGCGAGTTGTGTGGGCAGAAGTTATTATTTCCGTCTTTGCCAGTATGAGCATTTATGTCTCAACTGATTATAAGAGCAATGTGTTTGGGAATGTCTCAGACGAGGGAAGGTAGTAGCTAGAGATAATTGTAGCGCAGAGGTTGCCATTCTTGGCTGGATTCTCTCTGTGCTATTAAATGATTTTAAAATACGAGAATTGAGCATTGATTGAGTTTTTCTTTTATACAGATGCCGAGACAAATGTCAATCCATTACCTGTATCATGTTATTTTAGTCCTAGTTTGCCATGGTAATATCTCTGTTCTTGTATGCATATCCAGTCCGCTCAGATATCTGGTTTATTGCGTTTTAAGTCCTAATGTTAAATGTCGCTATGTTGATAATACTTTTGCATCTAAGAATGTTGGGTTCAATGTCTGTATCTTATTTTCAAATTTGGGGTTAGAACTTCTTGTACAACAAAAACGTGCCCCTTGTTTAACTGCGTAAAGGATGATGCAGTTTAGACGTCCGGTTTAAATTTGTAGGCTGTTACTATTTACCAACCCCTCCGCTCGGGCAGGATATGACACAAGGTCAATTTTTAAGCGGAGTTAACAGGTTTGAATTCAGAGTTCCCTTCTCCTAGACTAGTTGCCTCACCAAGGCTGAAGAACCTAGTCTGTCCTACTATTTACCCATAGCTGGAGGGAGAATAATTGGATTCATACCTTTCCCAAGGGTATTAGTGCTATATGAAATGCAATTTCACATCAATAAACTCCTATAAATGAATAGCTGTAGTTTTCTTACTGAACTATTTGATCCTGGCGTTGAGCTATGAGATGCTTTTACCGAACATATGGTAAACCGAGGCGCCTACGACTAGTAAAGTAAATATATGTGAATTCTGAATGTTTAACATGTTAGGATAGCAGGCTGATCTTAATGGGTTACATTTTCAGCTGACTTTCCCATAACCTTGTACCAAAAAAAAGATTTTCTCATTCCTCAATACGTGTTCGCTCTTCACTAGTTTGTTCATTAATGTAGCCTTTAGCCAAATTTAATCCACACTTGGTTTTAGAGGGGAATTTTGCGTGGTGCAATGTTCAGTGAGCTAAGCTAACAGACAATTATTAGAGTTCGATTCTCACCGGACACTCGAACGAGTGAAAACTTAGTAAATAACATAAAAATGAATAATGAAATAATTATCATAAATTTTACTCCTTGGGAGTTTTTACATCAGTGTTAGCTGATGGTCTTTCACTGGGATTTTAGTGACAACAAATCTCCTCAAGTCTCCATGATTCTTCTCAGTATTCTTACTGATCTCAGCAATGCAGTAGTTTTGACTGTCATCACACGTCCCCTAATTTCCAAGTCCTCTAGTCTCTGTATCAATCTTTTAGTGACTGTACCAAGAAAACCAATTATAATTGGGATAATTATCTGTTTCATGTCTTACAGTTTATTTCAATTTATTAACAAGTTCCAGGAACTTATCCTTCATTTCACTTTCTTTCAATTTTACTCTGTTGTCAACCGGGATAGCGAAGTCCACAATTCTGCAAGTTCTCTTTTGTTTGTTGATTATTATAAGGTGTGATCGTCTGAACGAGATTAGATGATCTGTTGGTAAGTCAAAATCCCATAATAGTTTGTGTGTCTCATTCTCCAGGACAACCTCTGAGTTGTGCATTTGTTCTTATGGTCAAACTTCAATTTCTTACACAATTATAAGTGGATGACCTTGCCCACCAAGTCGTGCCTAATTTTATAATCTTTCTGAGCTAATTTGCTCCATTCACTTATTATGTGATTGATGGTTTCGTCTCAATCACCAAATGATCTGTTTTGTTGCGTCTTATCTATTCTTTCTTTTATATGGTTGGTCCTTATGACGTTGTTTTGTGCTGCTATTAAAAAAGATTCAGTTTCTCTCTTAAGGTTTCCCCTTTCTTTGTCACATTTGGGTTTTCAATAAGATGTTGCTTGCAAGTCACTTAAAATGTTCACTGAGTTGTTTTCTTCCCAATTCTTTTTCTGGTTATTTCTGTTCTGTTGTTCTCGTGATGTCAGAATTGTTTCTGGTGGCTGTAATCAGTCTTCCTCCGCGCTTTTCTACGTCGTCTTTGAGTCGTTGTATCGATGTGTCAACGCTGTCTTCAATGCTCGCTAGTTCACTTCCCCCTTTCTTTCTTGACACATATAGTCGGTCAACGTCATCTCTGGGATGCAAGGTCTTATGCGTGGTCATCAGCTTCCTTATTTTTTGATTATTTGTAAAGGTTTTCTTTGTTTCTCTTCAAGAATGGTCCCAAGTATCTAACGAGCAGAGACAGCCCAATATTTATCCTTTTATATGGTTCCTTTTTATTATTTCTGCCGTAGATGCAATCTTTTAATCATATTTACCAACCTTTCCGCTCGGGCAGAATATGACACAAGGTCAATTTTTAAGCGGAGTTTAACAGGTTTGAATTCAGAGTTTTCCTTCTCCTAGACTAGTTGCCTCAACCAGGCTGAAGAACCTAGTCTGTCCTACTATTTACCCATAGCTGGAGGGAGAATAATTGGATTCATACCTTTCCCAAGGGTATTAGTGCTATGTGAAATGCAATCAGTCTCGTCCAAGATTCGAACTCGTGTCACCGTGTCCATTTCTTATGACGATAACCATTACACCACGGGCACCTCCAAATGCAATCGATTTAATATGGGTTCCGCCGACAGGGCATTATAACAATTAGTAACATCTCATCTTCGAACGAACATCCTCTGAGGTATGGAATGTTTGTCCTGTTTGAAGTAATTTCTTTTTGTTCACATTCCTGCAGTTTAGGGATAAGGCAGATAATGGGCTGACCTTAAGAGTTTTGATAAAGAAACATAAATTAAAAAAAGGTCACATGGCTGGAGTTTTAGATTATACAGACTGTTCTTCTGTTGTTGGGTTAAATTCCCAACCCAGTAACGAATGTTCCGGATGAGGATTAGACTCTAGTCATGGAACTTTGGAACTTTGAGGAATGTGAGTACGTTTTTATTCCTATAACTCCATCGTTCACTCTGACCTGGAGTAGTTGTATCTGTGAGAGTTCGATCTATGTGTCACATAGAAGTGTTCAAGCATTAGTATTAGAAATTATTCATAACCATATAGATGTGTACAAATTATGTATTTTACATAGGAATACTTGTTCAAAAGAAATACTAAAGTTAAAAAACGATATTTAAGGGATTTAACTATGTGCAAGCAAAAGAGCTCAGAGAACTTGTTAAAAAATAAAGTTACCTTCAAAATATCATATATATATATATATATATATATATATATATATATATATATATATATATATATTTGTTTGTGTGTGTGTGTTTGTGTGTGTGTGTACTAACAGGATTTTTCAATAAATAACCCACAAGAGTTGATACGGCATAAAACGCTAACCCACCAACTTTGTAAAATAATCCGAAAGAAATATTTAGAACTAACAGTAAAAAAGTTAAGCGAGATTGGTGTTACATATTAATTAATTCTACTTTACTGATTATAATATATTAACTAATATATTCCTATAAACATTGAAATTTAAAAAAAAACGACGTTTACACGCCAGATGCTGAGATGATGTTTTATTTTTCTTCCGGATGTGAGATATATATTCAGAAAATGAAACTTGTCGCTTCGATTCAGTTTGTTTGTGACTTACAGGTGTGTAGAAAGGGATACGATGACAAAGAAAGAAAGAGATAGAGAAAGAGCGAGCGAGCGAGCGAGAGAGAGAGAGAGAGAGAGATGGCGGGGAGAGCAAAATAGTGGGTGTTGAAGTGTGGTGGAGGTAAGAATGGATTCAACCAAGCGTATCCTGTTGTTCTTTCGGAGGGCACATTAAGCAGACTTCGGACTCCTGGTCAGTTCAACCCAGAACATTATTGTCACAATTAATAAGATTTATAAGGCATTCGTTCTTCCATTGTTTGAGCTGCTCGTGTTTGCTTCTTCTTTGTACATGGTTGTTTATGGGTTCTTAGCCATACTGACTTCTGGCCTTTATAACCGTCTTCTATTTCGTACCCACTCAGATATATACGTATACTTATTTGACTCCGTGGAAAATTGAGTATCATACCTGTCGATGGCGTTCACTTATTCATGGCAGTTTAGAAATGTACGTTTTACTGATTAAGTGAATCTCTTATTTAATCCATTTTCAGACAGTTATACTTTCACACACACACACACACACACACACACACACACACACACACACACACACACACACACACACACACACACACACACACACATTGATATATATTTATATAAAGATCGAAAAATAGAACTCTAATTAAATCAATTTTTGAATTGCTATCTTTTTACGCACACACACAAACATGCACACACATACACACACATACGCACACACACACGTGTGTGTGTGTGTGTGTGTGTGTGTGTGTGTGTGAGAGAGAGAGAGAGAGAGAAATACATTAATATATTCAATAAATTAATGCAATTTTTATGCATTTTCTTTGTAAAATATTATATGTATAAATTACTTGAAGGAACTCATTTATGAAAATAAACTAAATGTAAGATGGTGACCGTTTTCAAGGGTGACCCGATGGCTCCCTTTTCAATACCTACTACACCGAGGTGAAGTGGGGTGCTATTCCTTTCCCTGGATTGCCTCAGTTTACCTTCGATCCTTACCTTATAATACAGAGTATTAAGCAAGGAGGCATCAAGTACCATTTTTTGAGTCTTTGGTATGACTCGACCTGGGACTGAATACAGGTCTCGGTCACTCGTTCAAAGACTTACATTTAGTAAAAAAGGGAATCATTCTATAATTAAGGACGTAAAAAAGGTGACTAAAACCTGAATAAAAAAACAAAAGAAACGAAACGAAAGGACGCTTTCGACTGGTGCTTTTTCAATAGCAGCAACCGGTAAATTTTCATTAAACCTATTCAAAAAATGGTTGATGAACTGTGAAGACGTGAAGAGGAGGAACAAACACTCAATCTCCCCTAAAAAATTCTGTTCTTCAGTTTCCCCAAATATCTTTAAAGGGTATATGAATTTCCTCTACTTGCATAGAATATGACTGTTATTATAAAAAAATATGTAATGAATTATTTTTCTACGAATCAGTAACCTCTTTTTTGTCGAATTTATTAAATCTCTGTACAGTATATATCGGAAGTTGGAATTATTAATTTTTCGAGAAAAGCATTAAAAAAAAAACCCCAAAAGACAATACCTTTGGGCTTTTATCATGACTATATGAAAGGTGAGTATTTTATTCATTCTGCTTTTAATTTTTAAACACTTAAAAAAACCTAACATCATAACATTTACCAAGGTGACATACAAGCAGAATTCTTCATTAGATGAAATTAATTTATCAATAGTAAAAAGGTTCGAAAATATCACTTACAAAACTAAAGACTTTAGTTTTTGTTTCCTTAAATTTTATCATAATTTTTTTATTAATTCGAAGCTACTTTGTTCGTTCCACCCTTTAATATACGCAAATTTTTTTGAGTATTCTGCGTTTACTGTAAACAATCTGCCTATGTGCTGTTTAAAAGAAACATTGTATATAACGTAACCCGAGTGAGAAATTACTTTTATTTTCTTACTAAATCAAACGTTATTACTGTTTAAGAGTAATGTTTCTGTATAAAAAGGAACGTGCATAATGAGTTGCACACACACACACACACACACACACACACACACACACACACACACATATATATATATATATATATATATATATATATATATATACATGTGTGTGTGTGTGTGTGTGTGTGTGTGTGTGTGTGTGTGTGTGTGTGTGTGTGTGTGTGTGTGTGTGTGTATAAACACCGAAGAAAATAGAAAAGATGAAATATGAACAAGAGAAAGTCAACAGATGTGACACCACGATCATACCAGTGATACAACTAATACCTTATTGAGTCCGAGTAAAGAGAAGCAAATAAGGTAGCAGTATATCTCTTGAAAACAAATAGAATTGTTTGAAAACACGATTCTTCTTCTTCTTCTTCTTCTTCTTCTTCTTCTTCTTCTTCTTCTTCTTCTCCTATTTATTATCATAGTTACTCCTCTAGCGTTTTTTTTGCATCAGCGTTAGCTGATTGTCTTTAACTAGAGTTTGAGTGACAGCCAGTCTACTCAAGTCCCCAGAACTCTTCTCAGTATTTTGGCCGATCTTAATAATGCAGTATTTTGGATGGTCTCCACTTGTCCTCCTATTTCCAAGTCCTCAAGTCCTTATATCAATCCTCTTGTGACTGTACCAAGAGCACCAATTACAATTAGTATAATCATCACTACTCCTTGTGAGTTAAAGGCAGGCTTTCATTGAAGTGGCAGCATATCTACTCCGGTCTCCGGGACTTTTCTAACTATTCAAGACGATCTCAGCGATGATGTTGTGTGGATAGCTTCCATTTTCCCGTTGATCTGCTGTTCTTTCAATCATTTTTCAGGCATTTCGGGGCCGTTTCGAAAGAAATAACCGCTAGTATTTCACTGAGACTAGCAAACCTACACGAGTGAGTTCGATTCTCATTGAGTGCCCAAATCATGCGGCCTTGTGCTACATCTAAGCAAAAAGCTTAGTAAATTGCCACTAGTATTTCACTGAACATCAACTTCAGCAGATTTTTCAGTTCTCTGGTAAGGTGCAAGAATTTGTCAATCTTTTCGTTTTCTTTTTTCACTTTCAGATCCACTGAAACGTCAAAATCCCAAAATTGGACATTTAAAAAAAAAAATTCTTCATTTGGTCTTCGGAGCTGGATTAAGGGATCCATGTGTATCTCAAAATCCCAGAGAATTTCATGGGTCTCCTTCTATGTGACTGATTTTCTTCTGTGTAGATACCATATGGTTATATAGTCAAATTTCACTTTCTTGCATTATTCCAAGTGAATCACCTTTTCACCCAATCATGCCTGGTCTCGGACCTCTTTTGTGCTAGTTTACTGTATCTTCTCATAATGTGATTAACCGTTTCATTCCCCTCCCGGATAATCTACATTTGCTATTCTGTTGCGTAATTTCAATTTTTGCTTCAATATAATTGGCACTTGCTACGTTATTTTGCATTTCTATTAGAAGAGGTTCAGTTTTTCTCTGGAGGTTTCCTTTTCTTAGCCAAGTCGAGGTTTCCTTGTGTGCGATTTCGTCAGTCGGTCGCTTGAAATTACCATACGTTTATATTCCTTCCCATTTCTGTTTCTAAATTGTTGTTGTTTTTCTGTCTGATCTTATTTTGTCAATGCTGTCACTAGCTGTTGTGATTAGCCTTTCTTTGTTATTTTTAATGTAATTCTTGAATCTTTTTATTGATGCATCTATGCAGTTCTCAGTGTTGGCGAATCCACTTCTTACTTTTTTCGATACTTAGAGTCTATATACATCATCTCTCGGATCTAACGCCTTGGGCATTGTCATTGATTTCCTAACCATTTGATCCATACCCTAAGATCCTGACTTGGTCATTTGAAAAAAGGCTATCTTACAAGGCTAACTACCTTGGTGTTAATCCCTTCGATGAAATTTCTGCGGCAGAGTTTTGCTTTGAACAGTTTTGTTGTACGTCTGTACTCTTTTTTTATTTGTCTTTCATGTCGACATATTTCATAATTTTCCTTTTCTTCAAGCGTACGGATTTTTCTTGATTTAGCAGTTCTATTCCGTTATTTCTCTTTTTCCATTTTCCATTATGAGCATGTCAGATTTTCCTTTGCCAAATCCCATTCCTCTATCCTGTTTGTATATTCTTATTGTTTGTATCAATCTCCAGATATTTTTCTCAGTTTTTGTAAATAACCTGATGTCATTCATGAACATAAGGTAATTAATCTGTTTTTGAGACTTTATAAATGTATAACCTCCATTACACTTCCTAAGTATATAATTGAGTGGCACTATTGCTATTACAAATAGTAATGACAAGACCGTATCTCCCTACAAGATGCCTCTGGATTTTCACCGCAACATGAGTTTTCCCTCAGCTGATAGCTCCTTTTTCCGATTTTTCATTGCTTCTGTAATGAATTTTATAACTTTGTAGGATATGCTGTATATTTTCAGACAATCTATTATCCAGGTTGCGAGAGCAAATCAAATGCGTTTTTGTAGTCAATGCACGCCATGGACACATTTTTATGCCATGCTTTAATCTTCTTGGTGATGTGTTAATCGATGTACAGTAATCTTTGCGGTCAGGATTTTCCATCCTAGGAAGACACGTTTTCGCTCTATATTTGCTGGGTGATGTTTCTCTTTGGAGGTCTTTTAGAATCAGTGAGATTTTCACCTTACTCACCATCCGGTTTGGTTGGTTTCTTTGTTTAATGGCATATCAACTCTTTTTAGGTTATTTAATGCCAAAGCCATTCTCATAGAAGAACAGTAGTTGTCTTTTTAACCCATAGCTGGAAGGATACCGGGGTTCATACCTTTCCCAAGGGTATTTGACCGAAAGTGAACGTAATAGCGCGACTGGAGTACGAACTCGCGTACTACGATTCCGCAGTCCATCGCTTTAACCATTACACAACGAGGAAACCCACTCACCATCCGGGTATTCTTGCTTTTTCTTGGTGTCCACTCAGTTAAAGACAGAGTCTGTCAAATGGATGTGAATTTTTCTTAACCAGAATCTATGTATGCCATCATGGCCTGCCGTTTTCCAGTTCGGTATTTTTAGTGTTGCTCAGGACGATTTCAAGTGTCTGTTCACCAAAGAGCCTTCTGTGAGTCCATGTAGTTCTTTTTCTATATCATGAATTGATTCAGCTTTCCTATTATCTTCTCTTTGTTCCCATATTTTATTCCAAAATCGTTTTGCTTCCTTTGCATCCCGCTTTTGGTTTATCCACGAGCATTCTCAACCAAGTTGTCGGTAGAATTTCCTTTTGTTTTTTAGGAAGGTCTTCTTTTCTTTGTATTGTTTGACACTCTCTCCCGCCATTCTTTTTTGATTTATCTCTTCAAGTTGCATTTTTGGACTTGTATATTTTTGTTATTTTTATCCCAAAATATATCTGCATAGCACTTCCGCTTATTGTCGCTGTTTCTTTACCCGTCTTTCTAGCCTAATTTCCTGTCCAGGTTTTATATTTTTATTCGGATTCTTTTGGGAACACTGATTTTATCACGGACTAGTTTCGCTCTAGCATAAATTTGCTCATTCACTTCTGTGATGTTGCTGGTTGGATTATTTGGTAATAATTTATTTATTCTCTTTACTAGATACAAGTATTTTTCTATGACTAAAGATACCATGCAACCCCCACCCCACCCCCAGCAAAAACCAAAAAAAAATATTGACGGCATATAATCACTACTTTTTCTTACAATAGGTTTTGGGTTGATAGACCCTGTGAAAGATTGTTAGAAACCGATGATTAAACGGAATATTAAGTAATAGTAGTAGCAGCAGTAATAATATTAATAATAAAAATAATAATAATAATGATTAGTAAATTTGGCGACTGTTGTCGAGGGCGACCAGAAGGCTCCCTTTTCAATAGCTACTACACCGAGGTGTAGGGGAGGGTGCTAATCCTTTCCCTGGATTGCTCCACTTTACCCCTTGATACGTGCCTTATATTGATGAGTGTTAAGTAAGGAGGTATCAAGTACCATTTTAAAGTCTTTGGTATGACTCGACCTGAGATTGAACCCAGGTCTCCCGGACCATTGGCAAATAATAATAATAATAATAATAATAATAATAATAATAATACATCAGACTCATTTAACTGAAAAAGATCGATGAATGAAATGTTAAAAAAAAAAACGTTTCTATTTCATAGGACGGAAAAAAAATGAAAAAAAAAAAAAAAGAACAAATGAGTTATTCAATGCACGATATATATGATTTTTTAAATATCGAAGATTACCTTGTTTCTTGACCTTCATAACACGAGATCGTTCATTATTCGAGTAAATATGGTGCTTCAAATTGTCTATCAACACACTGGTGAGCAAATATTGCTTTCGTACTTTTTTACAGTTTACGTCCTTGTAAAATCTACGTTACTGACCATATAATAATCAGCTTTAAAACATCTCTGATTTATTTATTTTATTTACTCTGATATTCTCACATTTACCGATTCATAGCAAAACATACTTCTTTAATCTAGCCTACCAACGACATACCTTTCACCTCTTGTGCCCTGACAATATATATTTTTAATGTTTTAATGTCATCTCACATTCAGCTAAGATTAAGAAAAAAAAACAAAAAAAAAAAAAACACTAAAATATTCCCAGGTGCCATAAAAAATCTTCAGGCAAAAACATCTCTCCCACCCAGTCTACCCAGGCACCGTAAGATTTTATAGCTTTTGGACAATAAGAATAATACGCTATAGGGACATTATATGCGTCTCCTACCTACAACTTTAACCGACAAAGGAAGTGTTGTTTACTTATTTAATCCGACTGGATCGGCTTTTCCGACTTTTTTTGAGGATGTGAGTAATTTACAAGTGGATCCCTTCTGTTGCCTGGGATGCGTATCGAATTACCATACGAAACCTTATTAGACATTCCTGTTCTCCTAAATCTCTTCTTGATACCTTGTGAATATTTATTGAGTGAATCCAGTGGGAGAATCTTCGCGTTCAGTTTTGCCGACAGCGCGCATTTATTTATTTATCTATTTCAGTTTTCGCCAAAATATAAAAACAAAAGAAAAAAATACCGCGACCGAAAACTTTAATATATTATAAGAATAAAATACATAAAACATCGGAAATGAAAGAATTGTCAGATAATAATAATAATAATAATAATAATAATAATAATAATAATAATAATAATAATAAATTAAGGAGTATAATAGGGCCGAGTGGAGACCATCCAAACAACACCATTATTGAAAACGCCCAGAATACTGAGAAGAGTCCTGGAGAATTGAGGAGACTTGCTGTCACTCAATCTCCAGTGAAAGACCATCAGCTAACGCTGATGTGAAAAACTCTAATAATAATAATAATAATAAGCAAATTAGCACAGAAGGGGTATTAGGCGAAACACGACTGGGTCGGCAAGGTGATTCACTTGGAAATGTGCAAGAAATTTAAATTTGATCATACTAACAAATGGTATATGTACAACCCAGCACCTGTCCTAGAAAATGCCACTCATAAACTCCTATGGGACTTTAACATACAAACGGATCACCTAATCCCGGCTAGAAGACCAGACTTAATAATAATCAACAAAAAAAGAGAACCTGCAAAATAGTCGACTTTGCTGTCCCGGCTGATCACAAAATAAAACTGAAATAATGTGAAAAGAAGGATAAGTACATCGACTTTGCTAGGGAATTGAAAAAACTGTGGAACATGCAGGTGACAATTATACCAAATGTGATTGGTGCGTTTGGAACGCTAACTAAAGGATTACTAAAGGGACTGGAAGACTTGGAAGTTGGCAGACGAATGGAGACCATCCAAACGACAGAATTATTGAGAACGGCCAGAATACTGAGAAAGTCCTGGAGACATGAAGAGACTTGCTGTCACTCATACTCCAGTGAAAAACCATCGGCTAACGCTGATGTGAAAAGCTCTATAATAATGATAATAATAATAAAGTACCTGAATCTTGCTATGGAACTGAAAAAAACTATGGAGGATGAAAGTGACGGTAATACCAATAGTAATCGGTGCGCTCAGCACCGACCACGAAGGATAAGTAAAGAGACTTGAAGAATTGGAAATAAGTATCTGAGTAGAGACTATCAAAACTACAACATTATTAAGATCAAACAGAATACTGAGAATAGTCTTGGAGATTGGAAGAGAATTGTTGTCACTTAAAAACCTTTGAGAAACTGTCAGCTTACTCTGGTTAAAAAAAAAAACAAACCCTCAAATGAGTAAAATAATAATTGGGCTCACAACAATCTCCAAAGATTTGGTCTAGAGAAGTGAAGACTTAGAAATCAGAGGAAAACTAGAGACAATCCACAGTTAAATCATCCAGATTTCAGAGAAGAGTTCTGGACAGTTGAGAAGACTTGATGTTTCTCAAAATCCAGTGAAAAAACCATCAGCTATTGGTGGTATGAAAAATTCTTAAAGGAGTAAAGGAGTAAAATGAGGAAGGACAGAACAGAATAAAACAGAAAACAAAAATGGGAAGAAAAACAGCTCAATGGACATTTTAAGTGACTTGCGAGCAGCGTCTTACACAAGAAAACCCGGATGTGACTAAGAAAGGGAAACCTTAAGAGAGAAACTGAATCTTTTCTAATAGCAGCTCAAAACAACGCCATAAGGACCAATCATATAAAATCAAGAATAGATAAGACGCAACAAAGCAGTAGATATACGTTATGTAGCGATAGAGACGAAACCATCAATCACATAATAAGCGAATACAGCAAATTATCACAGAAAGAGTATACGACTTGACACGACTCGGTGGACAAAGTGATCCACTGGGAATTGTGCAAGAAATTGAAATTTGACCATATGAACAAATGCTATATGCACTATGCTAGGGAATAGAAAAAACTGTGGAACATGAAAGTACGTTTATACCAACTGTAATTGATGCTTTTGGTACTGTCACCGAAGGATTACTAAAGGGATTGGAGGACTTGGAAATAAGAGGACGAGTGGAGAACATCCAAGCTACTGCATTAAGATGTGCTAGGAAACTGGGAAGAGTCCTGGAGACTTGAGGGGATTTGCTGCTACTTAAACTCCATTGAAAAAACCATCAGTTAACGATGTTGTGAAAAACTCGAGAACAAGTATTTATAAAACAACCCAGAATTCTTCCTGGAAAATTTTACGCACGCGCACAAACTCCTCTGGAATTTTGAGATACAAATGGATCACCAAATTTCGGCTAGACAACCAGACCTAATTGTAATTATAAAAAGAGAACTTACCGAATTGTTGACTTTGCTGTCCCAGCTAACTACAGAGTAAAATTCAAAGAAAGCTAAAAGAATGATACCTAGAAAGTTCCTAGAGCTTGCTAGGGAATTGAAAAAACTGAGGAGCATGAAAGTGACGGTGATAATAATTATAATTAATGCTCTTAATACAGTTAAGAAAGGATTGATGTAGGGACTGGTGGACTTGGACATCGGGCGAGTAGAGACCATCCAAACTACCGAATTATTATGATCGGCCAGAATACTTAGAAGAGTCCTGAAGACTTGAAGAGAATTTTGTCGCTCAAACTCCAATGAAAAACCAAATGCTAACGTTAGTGTGAAAAACTCTCAAAAGAGTAATAATGATCATGATATACCAATTGTAATTGGTGCGTTTGGAACATAAGTAAAGGATTACTAAAGGGACTGGAGGACTTGGAAGTTGGCGGACGAGTGGAGACCATCCAAACTATTTCATAATTGAGAATGACCAGAATACTGAGAAGAGCTCTGGAGACTTGAGGAGACTTGCTGTCACTCAAATTTCAGTGAGAGACCATTAGCTAACGCTGATGTGAAAAACTCTAAAAAGTAAACAATAATAATAATAATTAACCTTACGAGAGTATTAACAATATAACTTAAAAAGATCACCAAAAAACTGCAGCAAATACATAAACACATAGAATGCATTTTATCACAATCTTCACTCATTCAAGTTCTTGAGTAAAGACCCAGCAAAGGATTGCAAGTAACTAAAAAAAAAATTGAAACTTTGATAATAATAATAATAATACATTTACGTGGATGACAATATACGCTCTCCTCCCAGGGTTTGAGCTCTCTGGCGAAGAATTAACGGCTGCCACTCGCGTAATGAAAAGCTCCTGAAACCAAATGAGCACTCTGATATCCGATAGCGCAAAATCTAAACAAACAAAAAGCTAATACATACGCGTTATAATTCCTGAGCGGATGTATATCGCCGATATGGCTGAGCGGTTAGATACCATGTTTAGCATAAACAATTTTTTTGCAGAAAGTTAATTTTTCTTCAAAACCAAAGATACCGTGATTTTATTATTACGGGTGGAACATTATACAATGAAAAAGATCCGGCAGTAACTGGTTGATATAACTCCCATAATTAATTAATTGGTTCCCTAATATTTTCAGCCTGGTCTTGGGCCATCATCATCTCTCTCTCTCTATATATATATATATATATATGCCCTCAGATATTAAATATATTAGCATTAAAACATTCCGAATATATGTGTCAAAAAAGCAAAATTAATGATACAGGTAATATACAATAAATGATCATATATACAGTACGTTCTCTGCTTCCAAAATAAAAGTTATATCAATGGTACAGTTTTTAGCCACAGTCTATCATCAGGGTTAGGTTAAGTTATTTGGTTTAATCGCTTAGCAACCGTTGATGATTATCTAACATCAAATCCTGATAATATTGAAATCAGACCGGACCGATAAAATGAAACGCAGTTTCTTCCAGGCAGCGGTCGTGTCGATACTACTGTATGGATGCACTACTTGGACGCTAACAAAACGGCTGGAGAAGTAGCTAGACGGCAATTACACAAGAATGTTGCGAGCAATATTGAACAAGTCCTGGCGGCAACACCATACAAGGCACCAACTATACGGCCACCTGCTTCCCATCACGAAAACTATCCAAGTTAGACGAACCAGAGATGCAGGACACTGCTGGAGAAGCAGGGACGAGCTCATAAGTGATGTACTCCTATGAACCCCCACATATGTCCGAGCAAAAGCAGGACGACTAGCTCGAACATACATACAGCAGCTATGTGGGGATGCGGGATGTAGCCCTGAAGACCTGCCAGAGGCGATGAACGATAGGGATAAGTGGCGAGAGAGGGTCAGGGATATCCGTACTAGCGGCACGATATGATGATGATGATATATTAAAAAAATCTTTAAATGAATTAGTGTTCATTTGTTAGCTGACATTTGAATACTTTCAAGTAGAGATATTTAATATTAGTAATTCTATTTATCAAGTATTCCCATCTAATTTGATATTTATAACTTATTTGTACACAACTAATATTATTAATCCTTTGTTTGCACACAGTTAAATGGTTTCAAGTATTGCCATTTAGCTCTAATAATTTTACTTATCAAATGTTTTCACGTATTGCTATTTAACAGTTGTAATTCTATGCGACATTATTTATTTATTTGCTCACAGTTAAAGGGTGTCAAGTATTGCTATTTAACACCAGTAATTTTACTTATCAAATGTTTTCAAGTATTCCTATTTAACAGTAGTAATCCTATACAACATTATTCATTCGTTTGTTCATAGTTAAATGGTTTCAAGTATTGCTTTCAAATACTTATAAATCCATATAAGTTTAACCGCACGTTTGCTCACATCTAAATGGTTTTAAAGTAAAGAAAATGAGTAAATAGTTCAATTTGACCCATAAAGAGGATTCATGACGGTTACTACCATTCCTGATCAGAGATGATCTGGGAATAATAGCAATAAAGGTGAACTCCACATCCCCCTCAAGCTTCAGAACTTAAGTTTCACCAGCAGATTGTCCTGTATCATACCCAGGAATCTCATTTGGAGAAGGGTCTTCTTACCCCTCAGCAGAGTTACAGTAAGCGTATTCTACAGTCTCAACCGACAGGGCGAAATCTTTAGGGATTATTTATTCTAAAACTACCGATATTTCTTGAACGAGGTTTACAAACGTTATTGTAAGCGCTTGTGTAGGTGAAAATCAATAATATTTGTTTATTCGTTTGTTTGTTTGTTTGCTTGCTTTTCATGAGTTTTTTCTTCTTTTTTCTAATATCGGACCATTGGTCTTATGAGTAATATGTTTGCCAATGACTGGGGTTCAATCCTAGGTTGAGTCATACCAAAGACTCAAAAATGGTACTTGATGCCGCCTTGCTTAATACTCAGCAGTATAAGGTAAGGATCAAGGGTAAAGTGGAGCTACACCAGGAGGGAATTGCGCTCTTCTCTACACTTTGGTGTAGTAGCTATTGAAAAGGGAGCCTTTGGATCCCTCTCGACTAAGATCACCAACTTTACTTTTCTAATTTGATTATAGTTCATTCTTTTCTTTTTGCGATGATTGATAAGTGGAAAATTCGCTCATTCAAAGTTAATGTAGATGATTCTTATTCGAGTTCTTCATATTCACGTTAACAGGTTGTCTTTTTACTTGAGTCTGAATCAAAGCAGGTCCACTTAGATTTTCACGACTCTTTTCAGTATTTTAACTGATATTAACACAACTGCAGTTTGAATGCTTCCTGTGATTTTAAATTCTTCCAGTCTTTCCCCCTAGCCTTTGTTCACGATTCAAAACACACAATAACTGGTGTCACGGTCACCCTCACATTCCACAAATAAAAAATGGTTTCTGGCAAGATCCAAGTATTTGTCTATCTTACCATTTTCTTTTATTCTCAATCAGTAATCCATTGGAATGGTGTAAATTAAGCAGATTATATTTTTTCTTTTTTATCATAAAGGGTTTTCGGATGATTGTCTTCATCTTTATTGTTATTTCCACAACGTTTTGGCCGATATGTCCTCCGGCTTTCTTCAGGTGATTGTCGAACTCGGGAACCTACACGGAACTTCGAACTACGTCGTTTATTGAATTCACGGGGGTCGCCTGCTCTGATTCCGTTAGCTATAACCGAGTTCAATTGTTAAGTATTCCTGTATTGTTACTCACCTGCAGTCGGGATTGAACCTGCAATCTCCAGATGATTGTCTCCTTAGAAGTTTAGGGAACCAACGCCTACAACCGTTACACTATGTGTCCTGCCGGTTATGGCTAACAGAATCAGAACTGGTGACCCCATGGATTCAATAAACGACGTGGTTCAAAGTTCTGTGTACGTTCCCGAGTTCGACGAACACTGGAAGAAGGCCGGAGGACATATCGGCCGAAACGTTGTGGAAATAATTATGAAGATGAAGACAATAGTCCAAAAAACCTTAATGATAAAAATCATCAAGCTTCGTCTCAGGAATTAAGACAACTGATATTTTTTCTGTTAATACTAGTTCTGGTTTCTCGGATGGGGATTAGATGATCTTAAGGTCATTTGGCATTTGGTGGCATTTTTATTTTATTCTCTTTGATGATTACCAGTCAATCAACTTTCCAACCCAGTCGGGCCGAGTGTTGCGCCTTCTAGTGCGAATTTGGTACATTCACTTATAGTGGGATTTACTGTTTTATTTCTGTTTCCACACAATCTACATTTGGCATTCTGTTACGTTTTATCAAATTTTACTTTGATATAATTAGTCCTTATGGAATTATTGTACGCACTTATTAAAAGAAATTAGTTTTTCTTTTGAGTTTTTTCTTCACTAGCATTGTTTAGGCTATTTCATGTACAATCCCCCTTAATGTTTTTCTTTCTTATTCTTGTTTTCTAGATTTTTATGTTATTGTTTGTCCCTAGGTTGACATTGGTGTAATTGGCTGCTGAAATTTGTCTGACTTTGTTCTTCCTAATATATTCCCTGTGTACTAAAATTGTATCCTTACCGTCTCTGCTAAATTCCTAGTCTGTTAGACAGAAGTATTGTTCGACTGGATGTAATGTAATTGCATAATTTCTATTATATCTATCTAATACTAATAATTATATGGTTTCAAGTAATTATCTCTGTTTTATGATATTCATTTATTTGTGCACAGATATAGTTTCAAGTAAATAAAAATAATACCGAATGAAAATTATAGAGTCAAATAGTTTTTATCAATACAAATATTTTACAGTTTCATAGCATCAAGATTCCAAATACGAACAAGTAGATCTATTTAACCTATATATTGGACCTTTACACTTACTACTACAAAGATGAGAGTTGACCTGGGAGTAATAGAAATGAAGGAGTACTCCACATTCCCTAGATCCCCTGAACTTTACCCTCATCATCAGATTAAGTTTATTCTTATACCCAGGACAAACCCTTTATGGGGCGAGTAACTCTGCAGGGGACATAGTAAGCGTATTTCAAATGCCGTCGTCAGGAAGGAGAGAAAGGGTCGATAATTTCTTGTGGTCTGCGATATAATTATCTGTCTAATTTGATTTACTTTAACATCATTTTGAAGCCGAAAAATAGTGATAAAGCCAACAGTATTGAAATATTCGGCAAAACCACCCGTAGAACAAAGCCTGTATATTTATAGAAATAAACAAAACGAGAGAGATAAAGAGGAAAGTAGACGGATAGATATTATTAAAGAAAATTGATTTTATTTATTTTAATGTCAGATTGACGTTTTCCATGACTATTTTTTTTTTCATAATGTATTTCCGTTTTTACAAAGTCTCCATTTCAATTCAAAACTGAACAAAGGAAAATCTAAAATACTACATATTGGATCCCAAAATATTAAAGCTGAATATAAATTAAGCAAAAATCAAATCAAAAAAGTAAATGAGGAATGTTATTTAGTGGTTGGCTTTCATTATAGAGTTCAATCTGACAATCATCGTTTGTCTATTGTATTAGAAGGAAATGGACTGGAGGTTGAAAATATTATTTCAATGGAGGCAAATGTTGTTTAAAACTATATAAAACCCTAATAAGACCTCATATAGAATATTGTACTCATGTCTGTGTCCAGTGTCTAGACATGGAAATTGGTTTGGTTTGGTTTTTTAGTTGGGTTTTATGACATATCAACCATTGTTGGTTATTTAATTCCAAATCCTGTTTAAATATATATAGTAAAAAGTAAAGTTAGCGACCTTAGTTGAGGGTAACCCGATGGCTCCTTTTGCAATAGCTACTACACCGAGATGTAGGGGAGGGCGCCACACCTTTCCGTGGATTGCTCCACTTTACCCTTGATCTTCACCTTATAATGCTGAGAGTTAAACAAGGTGGCATCATGTACCATTTTTTGAGTCTTTGGTATGGCTCGACCTGGCATTTAACCTCGGTCTTCCGAACCTTGGCAAAAATTCAACTCATTAGAGCTATGGCCCGGTTTTTTACATATATATTAAATAATTATTACTTCTAAACATATTTGGCTGATCAGATTTTTAAACGAGACTGACCTCATATTTTCGCACTCAATTAATTTCAAGTATTGCGATGTAATTGTAACAATCTAATATCCATCATTTGTTTGCACATATTTACAGAGATTAGTTTGTCGGTAATTTCATTTTTAAATGAGTTAAAACTAATTTGTTTGCACTCTAGAATTACTATTGTTTCTACACAGTTGATAAGTTTAAATTATTGCTATCTCCCATTAATAATTCTACTCATTGTTAATTATTTGTTTGCACCTTGTGAAGTGGTTAAAGTATTTCTATTTAACTCTAATTATTCTAGTCAACACAATTCAATCATTTGCACACCGTCGAATGTTTCCAAGTATTGTCATGTCATGCCAGTAATTCAAGTATTGCTATGAAATACCAATTTTGGCAAACTGTTAAAGAGTTTCAAGTATATCTATTTAACACTAATTGTTCAACTCAACATTACTCATTTGTTTGCACATAGTTAAATAATTCCATGTATTGAATTAAATTGAATTAAACTTCGCTCATTTCTTTACACAAGGGTAAATAATCAAACTGTTCTATTTCCAACAATTAAATCTAGCATAAGTCGTTTACTTGCACTCAGTTTAAATGCCTAGCAGTTTTACTTGACCTATATATTGGACTATCAGGTGCTACCACTCTGGTCAAAGTGGGCCTAGGAGCAATGGCAATGAAGAGGTACTCTGCATTCCCCAAAGCTCCAGGACTAAAACATCACCATCAGATAGCATAGTGTCATATCTAGGATACTCATTTGGGAGTTCTTACTTCTCAGTAGAGATGCAGTTGGTGTATTCTATAGGGTTTAGGGAAATTTGAGCGTAATATTGTGATTGGAGGGCTTAAAAAAGGTTTTATTTTTAAAATAATGATAAGAGTGACATATTTCAGTTACTGGGAGAAATTAAAGAGGTTAGGATTAATTACTAAACTTGAAAGAAGAATAAAATATGATCTAATAGAAAATCTTAAAATAATGGAATATCGAGTTATAAGAGGCATTTAAATAATATTTCTACTCGAACAGGAAATTTACTGTCAAAATAGACTTGAAAAACCAAGTCGTCTAATTGGAGTTTTTGCTTATATATTTTTAGAACACATTGCCTAATCAGATCAAAATCTGCCATAGTGTTTAAAGATAAAGTTTAAAGATTAAACTGGAGGGTTTCAGAAATAATAGTAGGAAAAAAAATAAGAGGGTATTTTGGGAACACTCAGATGAATTATTTATCAGAATATGATTCGTATATAGATATTATATTAACATTGTATATGTTCTGCACAAAGACTCTTTAAAAGGTTGATGTGAGAAAATAATAAAAAGGAGATATGCCCAAAGAAGCATATCAAACAAATTCAAATGACATTTACTTCCATATTTATTTCATTCCACACTTACGTAACTGTGAATATAAAACATAACTGACCGTGAAGAAGTTTTTAAATATTTAGTGCATGTAACTTTTAAATAGGTTTATCTCAGGCGAATCCTCCATCTTTTCAGACAAGATCTCGTTTGTACTTCCTCTATAGTCTCTGGGTTTTCTCTGCAATTTATTTTCTCACCAGCCGATGCCGTTTGTTTATTTTTCCCGTAGTTTTCATCGTTGTTAATTTGTCTCTCGGGTAAATTTATCCTCTGCTTAATAACTCGTAGCCTTGTTGTGCAGGGGTAGGGCCTGCCGATTTCGCTGTCGACATGATGCGAAGATCTTAAAAAGTAAAGTCTTACGTAATATAATGCATACGTACAGGTCCACATACATACGTAAATAAAAGAACAAACATATGCACACACCATATAAGACTCATATACAGGAAGGCAAAAGAATATACAAACGAAACATTATTTAATTTTAGTATATAGAAAAACTAATTAAAACAAAACAAAAAATATTACGACTTAAATGACCCGATGCTCACTGGGATAATTATGCTTGTTATCTTATGCCAAGTTTGGACTGTAAATATCAATTACTTATAGGTATATGACTTACGATCAAGTCACACAGAAAGAGCTGGTTATAGTCATATCAACAAAGTTAAGCAACATTCATTTCTGAAATGAGCGACCACAGAGTCTGTGTGTCAGTCTAAGTAAAGCTTCATAACGGATAACAAAATATAGGTGTTTTGATGAAGTTCAAGCATTAACACGCATATACACATATTTTATAGAAGAAGAGCTCGAGAAATAATAGTTATCATCATTGAAAATGTACACTGTAAGCGAAGATCAAATCCTGGACGAGAGTGCTTTTCACTTCACTTTTGAGGAAATTCATCTCTTCTGCAACCGTCTATGGATAAGTAGCAGATAGCTGACTCGGATCTTTAGTCTTGATACAGCCAGCAGTTTACGAAAATAAAACTGAATTCAAACTAGATAAGATTCGTGGCGGAGTCATCAAGTGAATACATAAAGGCGCCTCTGGTGGTGTAATCCTATTTACCAACCCCTCCGCTCGGGCAGGATAGGACACAAGGTCAATTTTTAAGCGGCGTTTAACAGGTTTTAATTCAGAGTTTTCCTTCTCCTAGACTAGTTGCCTCACCAAGGCTGAAGAACCTAGTCTGTCCTACTATTTACCCATAGCTGGAGGGAGAATAATTGGATTCATACCTTTCCCGAGGGTATTAGTGATATGTGAAATGCAACCAGTTTCGTCCAGGATTTGAACTCGTGTCGCCTCTGGCGGTGTAATGGTTAGCAAGCTCGACTAGCAAACCTACACGAGTGAGTTCGAGTCTCATTGGGTGCCCCTTTCATATGGCCTTGTGCCACATCTAAGCAAAAAGCTAAGTAAATTTCCATCAAGTGAATACATAACCTAAAATGAAGAATATTGTATACTTAGAGAGTTGCTCAGATTTTGTGGCTCTATCTATGACTAAAATATCTTCCGTTAAAATACAGCGTAAATGATAACATGTAAAGCCTGAAAATAATTCTCTAAAATTAAGGTGTCAACACAGCAGGGCTAAAATTGCAGTCTTTACCAATTAGTGGTCAACAAGTAAACCACTACTCCTAAAAATCAATACACACCACATACCGTAAATCCAACGGACTACCACAAGCATTTCTACCTTCATCACGTCTTATCTGAATATATTTAACAAATTAATCCAGTGAGTAGGTTTGATTTGGTTTGGTTTGTTTTGGTTTTACGGCATATCAACCATTGTAGGTTATTTAATGCCAAATCCATTTTTACACATAAAAACAGTTCTATTTAAAACAATTCAGTTTAACATAAGTACAAAATTTAGTTCTATTTGACCCATAGATATGACCCTATCAGGTGCTACCACTTCGAGCCAGAGTGGACCTGAGAGCAATGGCAATAAAGGGGTACTCCGCATTCCCCAAAGCTCCAGCATTACTGGAGCCTCACCATCAGATTATTTAGTGCCATATCCAGGACACTCGTTAGGGGCGTCTTACCTTCTGCAGAGATGCAGTCGAAGAATTTTACAGCGGCAGCCGATTGGGCCTAATACAGAGATTAATATAAGATAATAAGACTCTTATAAAATAATATTTATTAATGTAATATCACACGTTGTTTCCAATGGCAGATGGACTGACAGCAAACATAAATCGGAAACTCACAGGAGCCTAATGGACTTTTAGAAGATGACTAATACAGCAGGTGAACTAAAAATCTTTATATTCACTTATATGCGAGGTCGACAATCTACGGTACGTTTATACTTATACTGGAAAGAAGACGGAGAGGATGGGTAAATACACACAATGGTTAGCAACCTCGTCATGCAAACCAATTCAATAATTTACTGAATTTGATGCAGCATATATGGGTTTAATAAGTCTAATATAAGCTAGTCCCGGATATACAATCGATGGAGTGGTCACTTCGATTCACATAATATTTCCACCTGAGACGATGCAGATTAAGGTAATATTCGTAATAATCATAAAAAATAAAGTAGCTGATCATAGTCGAGAGCGACACAAAGGCTCTCTATCCAATAGTTACTACACCGAGAGGTAGGACAGGGCGCTACCACTTCCCTTAGAATGGTCCACTTTACCCTTGATCCGTACATTATAATGCTGAGTATTAGGCAAGGTGGAATCAAGTACCTTTTTTGAGTCTTTGGTATGACTCGACTTGAGATTGAACACCGGTCTCCCGGACCATTGAACACTCTAACCACTTAGCCAATAACCATACAAATACAAACAGTATAGAGAAAAATTCACACACGAGAAGTCTAAAAAAAAAAGATCTTTCGATACTGGAATCAATACCGCCAATATGCTTGTATTATAATCGAGAGTATATTATTCAAGAAATTGTTCAACAAAACTGTAGAAAAATGAATCTCTCGTGTATCATTCACACTGACACTGTGAATGTGTAACAGGTAAATTTGACATAAATTCAACATCGGCTCCACTTTTTATCCGGTTGGTGTTGACTAAAAGAAGGAAACAATATAATTTACTGTTGTGGTGGAAGAACAACTCAAACAACGGGTGATAGGTGAACGTTATTGTATTATCAGAAAAAAGGAAGTCATACAAAAGAAGTACTAGCCGTTCTCGGCTCGCAGTCTGTCTGTCAAATGTCTCGTAAGAAACGAGAAGTTGTTTTCTATGTTTAGGTTGGCTGAGTCCATCTTTGGGGTATGGTAGGATATGTCCCCATAACATTTACATTATCTTTACAAACAGAATTTACACAGTATCCAGAGTAAACGTCCTGACATATTCCAGTGATCTGGTTTCTTTGTTTAATGGAGTATTAAACTTCATGGATTATTTAATGCCAAAGCCATTCTTGGAGGACAACAGACGTGGTACTATTTAACACATAGCTGGGGCTATAAGAAATTCTATAACTTCCCAAGGTTAATAGTCCGATAGTCAATGTAATAGAGCAACGGGAGTTCGAACTCACTTACAACGATATCACAATCTAGCACGTTAACCACAAGTCATGGGGACTCCCCATATTACAATAGCTGTTTCTATTTCTCTGTAGCTGGGTAAAACAGAAGTGTTTTTCGCACATAATTTTGGATCATTCCGTCTTGAATAGGACGCACATGCCCAGGAAAAAGTGAATGATTAGTTCTCATGGATAATACCCACCCTTAAATTTCAGGATGAAAATTATTGAGAAAAGTGCGTATGATACACGAATAATTATAGTTGCTAATGAATATAGTGGAAAAATTCTAGCGTAAACTTTAATAACCTTGCATAATATTGTGCCTTATTTCAAGACTAAGATAAACTTGCTAAATATATACATCAGGATAGAACATCGTACGATTCACTTAAAAACGAGCTAGCTATTCATTTTCTATGGCAAAATGTTGACAGATTTTTTTCCGTACAACTATGACTTCCATCTAAAATACTAGTCTCTGTTTTCATGTCCGGACCATTTTTACTGATCTATTTATTAAGAATCTGATATTTCCCACAAATAAAAATTGAATTAAATTTAAAAGTTAATGAAAAGTTTAGGATTATAAATTTAGAAAACTATTTACAAATCATAGTACAAGTTTAGTAAAACTTTAACTTTTTTTCAGTTTACTGTAGCTCTCAATTTCAATTTTTTCATAAAGGTAAAAATGATTGTTTCAAAAAGGTTTACGTTTAAATCGCCATTACGTCATTTCATAATCAATGTAAATATCATAATTTGATATTAGCAGGATTAGATAAAGATTTTCTGGAAGAAATTTGTATAGATAACCTGCCTCGTTCTTTTTTATTTATTTATTTTTTTTTTATATATAGCAACTGTCAATTATCCTCGTTTGGTATTTCATAAAGAATTCTAGAAAACACATAAATAATTTTTTTTTTTTTCGTTTTATACAACCGTTAATTGTGAATGAAAAATATAGCAAAATTAGTCGATTTTTCACGCTGTATAAATTGAAATTTCTTGATTAATGCAAATCGAAAATGCTGAGCTGCAAAGTGTCTGAATTTCGACAACAGTCACTCACGGCAAAAAAAAAAAAAAAAAAAAAAAAAAGAAAAAGAAAAAGAAAAAAGAAAAAAAAAAAAAGAAAAAAACAACAGCCTCGACGCAGTAACTCAAGACGGAACGCATTCGCGTCTACATTAATTTTAAACTATTTCTTATTGCAACATGCACTGAGATTAGACAAGCTTGACATTTGGTCAGAGGTATAAGCCATCCATTGAAAATCAAATGCGTTATCAGTGGTTTGCAAACCATGTTCAGTAATCAATACAGTAAGCGTAGTGCCCCACTCCCATAATCAAGATCAACTTAGATCTATCATTAAAGCCATGTATGTGTCGAACTCATAACTCAATTGAAAATTATGGGCGATACAAGCTTGATAGTCAGTTTACCTCATGAGGTACCATTTACAATGTTAATGTTGTTCAAATTTCGCACGAAGGCACAATTATTTGGTACCAAATGAATATTGATTTCATTGTTTGAGAGTAATTGATCTGTATTACTTTTTTGTTGACTATTGCCCAAAAAGTGATCCAACGAAAGTCATCTACTAAGCCTATTTTTGCTGGGCTGGACTAACATATGAGCTAAATAGGCTATAGCTTAGATCCACACACCCTTGGAGCCTTGATTTTCTAAATATACTTAAATATTACCATTAGTCTTCATTCCTAAGACTGATTAATAAAAATATATATATAAGTAAGTAAGTAAAGTTAGCGACCATAGTCGAGGGTGACCCGAAGGCTCCCTTTTCGATAGCTACTACACCAAGGTGTAGGGGAGGGCGCTACTCCATTCCCAGGATTGCTCCACTTTACCCTTGAACCGTACCTTATAATGCTGAGTGTTAAGCAAGGTGGTATCAAGTACCATTTTTAAAGTCTTTGGTATGACTCGACCTGGGATTGAACCCAGGTCTCCCAGGCCATTGGCGAACACTCTAACCGCTGGGCCAACAAAGACCTTTCTTTTTAATTTTCAAACATATAAATATAACCTCAGTCTTGTTTGAAATGGAACGCGTTTAATATTGATGAACACACAAAAAATGATTTTTTGCCTTTTTCATTTGAAAATAGTCATTCCTTTAGATGAAACATTCTTCAACAATTACAGTGCCCTGAAGATGTCGTACTGACCGAAACAACAGCATATTTTGGATGAAGAATGTATCCTTAAAATACCATATATATATATATATATATATATATATATATATATATATATATATATATATATACATTTTAAAAATATTACACAAATTAGCTTAGTGAAGAGCCTTTACTTTTGGATATCTTAGGATCTCAACTTGGGAAAATCTAGTCTCGGGCAAAAGCTACAAAAAATACTGAGTAATGAAAAACGAAATAATTCTTAATCCTTGACTCTCTTGCTGACCAATTCAACATCGGTAACACTTGAAAAGTTCACCATCTTATATAACAAAACTAAAAACCTGGCTTATGTACACAAAAAGTGTGGTGTAGTGGCCAACGTTCTGGAGTGCAACAGCATGATAAATCAGTTCGAACACCAATCGCGTTCTTACATTCACATTCAGATTTATACTTTTGAGAAAGGTATGAACCTCCTTATCCTCTTACAAGGATGACTTTGGCATTAGGTTAGTTGGTTGGTTGGCTGGTTTGGTTGGATTTTTATGGTATATCAACCATTGTAGTTTGTTTAATGCCACGTGGTCTTAATACAAATAAACAGTTCTACTTCAAACAATTCATTTTAGCATAAGTACAAGTTTTTGTTTACGCACAGTTAGATATAAAAATAGTTCTATTTCAAACAATTCAGTTTAGTATAATAACACAGTTTAATTCTATTTGATTCATAGATAGGACCCTTTTATGTGCTACCTCTCAGAGCCAGCGTGGACCTGAGAGCGTTAGCAATAAAGAGGTACTCCGCATTCCCCAAAGCTCAAGCATTACTGAAGCCTCACCATATTGTTTAGTGTCGTATCCAGGACACTACTTGGGGTAGTCTTACCCCTGTGCAGAGATTGTCAGTCTTTTCTGCAGCCCCAGCTGTCTGGTCAGGTTTTGTCATTAAATAGCCGAGGATGGTTGACATGCAGTTAAACAAGTAACCGAGAAAAAGTTATTTCCAACACTAGTTTGCTTCTCTTTCCCCTTTTATCCTTTTTCTTTCTTTGAATTTATTATACATGCTGTCTATTCATGGTCATATAATGAAAAATAATCTGGACTCTCTGGGGATTGGCAACACAAATACAGAAATCAATAATATTATAGATAATTTCATAAAAGAAATTTCGCATCTTGACGAAAACAAGCAGATGGTATATAGAATATCGGATTAGAAAGGAAATAGATATATGACTAAATCTAAATTGTGTCTGTTGATTAGTATCCGTTCATCTTATACATTGCCCTTATCAACAATCAACGAATGTAAAATTATGGTTACGTTAAAAAAGTAAAAAGAAAATGGATGCTGGTTTCGCTTTGGTTTATTTGATGACCGATCTACTTTAGTGGGTTGCTTAATGTCAACACAATGTATGTAAAAGAATAATAGTTATATTGTTTAACCCACAACTGGTGGCATAAGGAGTTCATACCTTTCCTAAGGGTATTTGTCAAATATATCTCGAGACATACTCATACGATTGAAATCAATAAGAATACAAACCGTGAACTTGTATAGTTGCTGTTGTAATATTGATCTATTATCATACTGATCTTTTTCTTTAGGGAGAAATAAATCAAGTTATTTGACTGTAGTCAAAGGTGACCCGAAGGTTTTCTTTTAAATTGCTACTTCACCGAGGTATAGTGGAGGGTACAACTACTTTCCCTGGATTGCTCCACTCACCCTTAATCCGCACCTTATAATGCTGAGTGTTAAGCAAGGAAATACCAAGTACCGTTCTTGAAGTCTTTGGTATGGCTTGACCTGTGATTGAACCACTATCTCCTGGACCATTGACAATTATGTCATAGGTATATGATTTCACAGGGTATTACATTAAAAATAATATTGAGAATGAAATTATTCATCAGTTGAAATGTATATTGAAAATTATTTTCTATGTTATAGTCCTTATCTTCCATCAATTTCGGCAGTGATGAGTGGCACGAGAGGGTCAGGGAAATCCGTGCCAGCAGCACCCTATGATTATGATGATGAAGTTCTAGTAATTTAATAGCACTGCACAAATAATTATTTCAAAGTGCCAGATATTGGGTTTATAGTCATCTCACTATATATATATATATATATAGTACCTAAAATTCAGTAGTAAATAAACGTTAAAAGGAAGAAGAAGGATTTGAACTCACGAGCCAACAGAGGAAAAAATGTATCAATATTGGTCAGTATGTCTTTAAGTCCTATTAATTTAAAATGCTGAATTTTACAAAATGTTATGCTGTATTTTTGTTTGTAAAATAATGCTTAAACTATGCGTTTTAAAAGTAAATACACGCTTACTCTACTATAAACCCAAATTGATTATAAGATTCTGTCCAAATGTCAGCGAACACGGTAAAACGTTTTTGAATCTCTTCTATAATATAATTTTAAAATTCTTAAAGAAAGCCCTAACAGTAGTTTAGAAGAAAAAGTAAAAGCCTAAAACACCCCCCACCCAAAAAAAGTAATTTGTAAAAGCTCTATAATTCCTGAAGCCTCCTCGGTTCCCAACGGTAGTATAGAAAAAAAAAAAAAAAAGAAAAAAGAAAGAGAAAAAACTAAAAAGCCTAGGAAAATGTCCCAATACCGCAAAAAAAAAAAATTCAGTACCAGTGAAAGTCTGACCAAAGTACCCTAATCTTGGACTTTAACTAAGTTAAAACTTAAGAAAACTTAATTTAAAATTAACCACCCCCTTTTTTTTTACGTACACATGGGAAGCAGCATGATGTACGTAAAGGTATTTGAATAAACCCATGGATGACCAAACTCAATACCTAAACAGGTCCTGGACGTGAGTTTGACGACTTTACACTCAGGATCGTTAGTTCGATCGGGGAACTACTGCTGCTCCTTTATAAGAGTGGCTTCTATAGAAGAGAATAAGACAGCCATCGAAAGATAACCATGACCCACACTCAAACCACATACACAAACCGCATCGCTCTTCGCGCGGGTAAAAAAGGGGCGCGTCCTGCTGAGATTGGAGCCCTGGCCTCAGTGTTCGAAAAATCAGCTACAGAGCTCAAACAATCAAAACAACTAAAATGCGAGCAAACACTACAAATAGCCACATTTAACGTAAGAACCTTAAATAGAATAGGACAACTACCAGAGCTAATCGCATCGGCCGAAGAACATAAGATTGACATAATATGCATACAAGAACACAGATACACGCACACCGAAGACATCAAATATCACGAAACTGGCAATGGATGATCGCTCATCACTGTATCCGCATGGAAAAACTCTGTCAACGCCGCAGTAGGAGGGGTAGGATTACTTATAGGACCTAGAGCATTAAAAACGCTAAATAGCATTGAGAAAATACAACCTAGAATGATAGCTGCTACTTTTAACGGCAACCCCAGAGCAACAATCATCTCCTGCTACAGCCCTACCAATGTTAGTGAAGAAACTGAACTAGTCACCTTCTACGATGAGCTATCCTCATTAGTGCGTAGCATCCCGAAACACAATATGTTAGTCATTGGCGGAGACATGAATGCCCAAATCGGGAAAAACGGAAACAACAAATACAGCCTCCACAACACGTCAAATAGGAATGGGCAACATCTAACAGATTTCATAATAGAAAATAGATTAGCATGCCTCAATACAAACTACCAAAAAAGGGAGGGCAAACTATGGACATACACGTACACAAACAATACTAAAGCTCAGATAGACAACGTCCTTATAAACAAGAAATGGAAAAATAGTGCAATGAATTGCGAGGCATACTCCTCTTTTGAGGGTGTGTCTACCGATCACCAAATAGTCACGGCGAAAATACGGTTAAGCCTACGAAAAAACGCCAAATGAACAGCGACCACCAAACACGATGACTGAGCCCTATTGAACAACAGACATATAAGAGATAAATACGTATTAGAATTAAGAAACAGATTCGAAACACTACAAGAAAAGACGGAAAAAAGTACACCAAACGACGAATATGAAAATTTCGTCAATGCACACCTCGAGGCAGCAGCGAAATGCATTCCAACAAAACTCAAAACTAAATATAGAGTCCCATGGGAAACTTTAGCGGTGAGAGAAAAACGTGCATTAGTGAAAACAGCTTCCAAAAACTATCGAAAAAACCCAACAAACACAAATGCCTTAAAACTAAAAACGGCACAATATCAATTAGCAGGCATATATATAAAGGAACAGACAGAATACATTCAAAATCAAATAGATAAGATTAGAGACTCGGTGGAAGATAGACAATCTAGGATAGCCTGGCAAACAATAAACGAAGTGAGTAGAAGAAAGAACACAGCCAAAGCAAAACTGAAAGCAGCAAACCAACAAGAAAGAATAAAACTGTGGAAACAGCACTTCGAAAACTTACTTGAAAACCCGACGAAAATAACACAAGAACCAATCACCAGAATAATTAGCAAACAATTAGACATTAAACTAGGACCGTTTAAACAAGAAGAACTCGACTCGGTTCTCAGAAAAATTAAAAATAGGAACGCTGCAGGGCTGGACGAAATACCCCCGGAAGGATGGAAGATCAGACAATTCGACGACATATATATCCGACACTGCAACGAAAGATAGATGGATGAAGGGATGCATACTCCCCTTCCCTAAAAAGGGGGCCCTCGGATTAGCCAAAAACTACCGAGGCATCCATAGCAGCCAAAATCTACTATGCCCTACTACGGAAGCGCATAGAACCCAAAATCGACAACATACTTAAAAAAAACCAAAATGGCTTCCGAAGAAATAGATCCACGACCTCACAAATATTAACCATCCGTAGAATCCTTGAAGGTTTACGGGCAAAAAACCTACAAACGACATTAATATTTGTCGACTTTACCAAGGCTTTCGACTCCATTCACAGAGGAAAGATGGAACAAATCCTACTAGCGTACGGCATACCTAAAGAAACCGTAGCGGCAATAACGATTCTCTATAGAAACACTGAAGTAAAAGTACGATCACCAGATGGAGACACAGAATACTTCGACATTGTAGCTGGAGTACTGCCAGGGGACACGCTGGCTCCGTACCTCTTTATCATCTGTCTAGACTACGTACTTAAAACATCGATTTACAAAATCAAAGAGAATGGCTTTGAACTGACGAAGAAAAGAAGCAGAAGATACCCCGCAACAACAATTACCGACGCCTACTACGCCGATGACATAGCGATACTGGCAAATACACCTGACCAAGCCGAAACACTACTGCATAGTTTGAAACGAGCAGCAGCAAGCATAGGCCTCTATGTTAATGCACACAAAACGGAATATATCAAACGAGGGACATTTCCACTCTAGAAGGAACCCCTCTTAAACTAGTAGACAAATTCACTTACCTAGGAAGCAGCGTCGAATCAACCGAAAAGGACATCAAAACGAGGTTAGCAAAAGCATGAACAGCTATCAATAGGCTATCGATTATATGGAAATCAGACCTAACCGATAAAATGAAACGCAGTTTCTTCCAGGCAGCGGTCACATCGATACTGCTATATGGCTGCACTACATGGACGCTAACAAAACGGCTGGAGAAGAAGCTAGACGGCAATTACACAAGAATGCTACGTGCAATCTTAAGTCCTGGCGGCAACATCCCACGAGACACCAACTGTACAGCCACCTGCCCCCTATCACGAAAACTATTCAAGTTAGACGAACCAGACATGCAGGACACTGCTGGAGAAGCAGGGACGAACTCATAAGAGATGTACTCTTATGGACCCCCACACATGGCCGTGCAAAAGCAGGACGACCAGCACGAACATACATTCAGCAGCTTTGTGAGGATACGGGATGTTGTCCCGAAGACCTACCAAGGGTGATGAACGATAGGGAGGAGTGGCGAGAGAGGGTCAGGGATATCCGTGCTACCAGCGCGAGATGATGATGATGATGATATATATATATATATATATATATATCTTGCACTATGATGTGCATTTTCATTTGGTACTCTCGTAATGTAAAGGGAAATCAGTAAGGCTTGCTGGTATCGTATGTTACTTCTGGGGTGCTCTGGATTCGGGGTAATGAGGATTTGAACCGGAAGTAATGACTGACACCACCGTCATCTCTTAATGTCGATACAGCTTTGTTGGTGTCACAAATGTTTTTTCAACACACACACTCATGCACACACACACACACACACACACACACACACATATATATATATATATATAAGTCATTCAGTTAATATATATATATATATATATATATATATACACGAGTCATTCACTTAAGAAAGAAATTGCTTCGAAAATTTTTTCCAGAATGTTTTTGCATAAAATTAAACTCGACAATGATTCAAATTGTTTTGCAGAAAAATCTATGTTATTATGACAAAAACATTCGTTGTTACCGCTTTTTAAAATGATGGCAAATAAAACAGCATTCCTTAGCTTTGTCATCAAATTTTTGATGGTTGATTAGAGAAAACCATGTGAAATTTGCAGAAGAATAACGGATATCTACAGAGAAGCATATTTTAGTCAAACGTTTGTAAATGTTTGATGATACAGTTTAAGGAATTGAAACATACATACTCTTTCGTAGAGAAAAAATATTGGGTTTTGTGGTCAGTAAAGAGGGTCATTTTGAGAGTTTTTGTGGGAATGAATGGATTCATCATGATTGATTTTCTTTAAAAAGTTGCAACTGTAAAGTATGCTTTCTTTTATCAATTCCGAGGGGGAAATCACCTTAATAAATGACCTCCATATATATAATATATATGCATGATAATATAAATAATATCCAATATATATTATTAATATTCCTTTGTAGATTAAGTACAGCGAGAAGAAACGAGCTTATCTTGTAAAATAAAATATTTCTTAATCATTTGGCTATGAACGCTTCAGTTCTTTCTCGTGTAATGTAATCTACCGTAGAATGTAAAAATACACAAACATACGGGTATATATACACAGATGAATGTCTCAAAAGTTCTTTATATATATATATATATATATATATATATATATATATATATATATATATATATATATATATATAGGGGATGTGCGCATGTTTGGGTGTGAATATGAAAATAACTTTTTTCACATATATTTAAATTCTTTCGGAAATTGTTCGAACCAACTTAAATACCACCTTTTGTTTGTTTCTTTCTTTCTTTCTCTGATTTGATTGTTTATTTCGTTCATTTTGTTTGTTTGCTTGCTTGTTTATTTGACTTTCTTTCTTTCTTTCTTTCTTTCTTTCTTTCTTTCTTTCTTTCTTTCTTTCTTTCTTTCATTTTATACATATTAGCAAAGTTCAACGGCCATGTCACCAAATTCTTTGGAGCCTTTCATAGAGCTGTCTCAGATTCGGATTTCACTGGGTATTTCTCGTGAATATGAGCCTTATTCTGTGCTCTCAGCTTTTGTTTCAGACTACACTACGTTTGTTAAACATTCGTAGTTTAATTCACTGGCGCCCGTCCTAATATTCTATAATCGTAATACCTCATGCAGATGCAGCATATATTTCTAATCGGTTTCATTTGAGAAGACCGTGCAATGAGCAGTCACTTCTTCCGGAGAACAAACATGATTAATTCGTCAAGTCAGTAAAATATCTTCTGCTTTTATTTCTTCACTTACTTTATCTTCTTTTTCCCCCATTTTTAAAAATCTTTTTCTTTCCTTTCTCTTTTTCCTTTTAAAAGCAGTTGGACTCTCAATTTCTTTTATAAAACATCTTTCTTTATTTTTCTTTTCCAAATTTTCTCTTAACTTCTCTTTTCTAAATGCCCTTCACTATTTTACCCAGGCAATTTTTTCAATCTTTCTTTTGACCCGATTTTCTATAACTATTTCTTTTTCTTTCCTTTCCTTGGGGTTGTTTTCTTTCCTTTTTTTTTTCCCTGTTCTTGATTTTGTCTCTCTGTAGGTTATCATTTATTATTTGCTTGTTTACTTCTTTCTTTCATTCTTATTTTTCCAACTTTGTGTTTGTTTGTTCGTATGCGTCTTTCTTTCTTTCTTTCTTTCTTTCTTTCTTTCTTTCTTTCTTTCTTTCTTTCTTGCTTTCTTTCGTTCGTTCGTTCGTTCGTTCGTTCATTCGTTCGTTTATTTGCTTGTTTTTTTCCTGTTTGTTTGTTTCTTTTTTTCTTTTTTTACTTCTTTAATCTGTTCCTTCTTTTTTATTCGTTTATTTGCTTGTTTCTTTCTTTCTCTCTTGTGTGTTCGTTTGTTTGTTTGTTCCTTTCTTTCTTTCTATCATTTTCCTTCTTTTCGTTCGTTTATTTGATTGTTACTTTCTTTCATTTTTGTTTGTTTGTTTGCAGGTTTGTTTGTTTGTTTGCTAGTATTTTTGTTTGTTTGCTTGTTTGTTTATCTTTCTTTCTTTCTTTCTTTCTTTCTTTCTTTCTATCTTTCTTTCTTTCTTTCTTACCTTTAAAAATAGAAAAAACCTTTCTCTACATTTACACTTCCGGCGTTTTTAATTTTCGTCTCTTTTCAGTTTCTTTCCTATCTTTAAGAATTTTCCCATCTTTAGTCAGCCAAATATAAAGCAAGTATACAACCATTCTTTCTCTCTTTCTTTTTTCTTCCTTCCTTTCTTTCTTTCTTTCTTAACTTATTCATTTGTTTATTTATTTATTTCTCTGTCTATTCTTTCTTTTAGGAATTTTACGTTCTTTTTTTCTTTTTCTATGTCCCTTCCTTTCCATCCACTTTATTTATATGAAAAATATCTTACACTCCCTTCTGATTTTATTACTAACCCGTTCTAGCTTCTCCATCTTTCTTTTGATTTCTACCACCGTTTATGTCTTGTATTTTCCTTCCAATTTGATCATCAATCAATAAACACGTGATACAATCGACAATATAACCCTGGACATGAAGCAGGTTGGCTAATCCAGAAGATCAGAATGAAAATAATCAATTTCCATTTATAAACACGCAGAGTTGGAATATTTACACAGAAATAACACAAACTAAAGAAAAGGAATCGATGGACTAAAAAAAAAAAAGAATTTTTTTTTCACGTAATCTTATCTGTTCTTCGTTTAGTCTTGATTATTCAAATAAGATTTTTACAATATTTTAATACGTTGGCTTTACAGAATTTTTAAAATATTTGCTTAACAGATATTTTAGATTTATCTTTACATTTCACTGTATCATGAATTTTAAATATCGACTTCTAAAAATCTAGGCAATGTTTATCAAAATAATAAAATGCAAAGCCATTGTTAAATGGTTTTGCATTTTTGTATTTTAAATATTTTATTGAAGTTGGCAAATATTACAGCAAAAAAGGACTGATTTTAATGTTTAAAACATTTAGAATATTCATTTTCAGTGTATATTATAGAATTGTTACGTCTTGAAATTATCGATTTTATGAAAATTATATACCGGCATTTCTATATTATCAAAATGAATATGGAACTCCGCGTTTAAATTCTAACCATTATACTTTTGTTTTAATTTCAATGAATTTATTCAAATCGACTTTTCCGTGTTCTTTTGTGTAATACACTCACTAATTATCGACTTGTCTTTGTGTATATATATATATATATATATATATATATATATATATATATATATATATATATATTAAGAAAAATGTATCAGCTGTTGATTCGGTACGAAGTAATTACTTAATTTACAACTTGTACTTACATTATATTTACAGCTTTTTTTTTCGTAATTTGCATATGTATTTTTTTATCAAAGGTTTTCCTCATACGATTTGGTTTAAGTTCACATCTGCTCATTTTTCTTTTCTCAAATACGGATAGATGTTATCATCAAATTCAAAAGGTAATTATACCTTTCGAAGACTGAGTTGCTCATTAGCATATTTGAATTAAACATAAAGCTATTAAATATATATATATATTCTTCGTGATTTATAATACAGTCAAAATAGTTTAACGAGTTAATAAAAGAAAAGTATATTTTTAAATTCATTTTCTAAGTCTAAATTCATGACACGTTTAACTAAAACAGATAATCCTTAATAACTAGATATTTAACTAGAAACATTATTTTAACTAGGATATCATTATAACTGAACGAAAAAAAAAAAAAGCTTTTAACATATTTATTACGTACTAAGTTTATATCTATATATATATCTATCTGTCTATATATATATATATATATATATATATATATATATATATATATATATATATATATATATATATATATATATAAACTTATATTTTTGGTATAGTTGTTAATAATGTGCAAACTCGATTAGAGAAGGATTCCATAACGCTCAAAATTTAACAGGTGCTACTATCATTTAGTCTCCAAGAGCAGTTATTACATCCCTTTCAAATGCTAATTCAGTAAGGGTATGCTATAAACTATTCATACTTTCTTCACAGATGCTCATAAATTAAGATAAATACGTATATGATCTTTAGATAAAGATTTCCAATGCGAGAAAAGCTAATATTTCTTCTCCTCTGTCGAGAACGGACATCTAAATAAACATACATATGCATACAAACACTCACAAAGACACACACATACACAAATATAAATACATACACATATGCACATGCATAGATATGCATTGATATACGTAAAATATACGCACACATATGTATGTATGTATGTATGTATGTATGTATGTATGTATGTATGTATGTATATGTATGCTTGTATGCATGCATGGATGGTTGTATTCTGCGTATGTATACATGCATAAAAAGACCCAATTGATAAATTACAGATATTATAATAAACAAGTTTTAAACGTATATTTTAATATCAATATTTTTTGAGGTTATCACTTTACACTAACAATCCATCTATCTATATTACCCCCCCATATATATATATATATATATATATATATATATATATATATATATATATATTCGGGAAGAGATTAAATACGGCTGATAGATAAATGATCAAAATGATCAATCACCCTCCAGTATATAGATATGACTGTATGTATGTATGTATGTATGTATGTATGTATGTATGTATGCTGCGTAAGAACGCAATTGACGAATTACTCGTTATCATAATTAACAATTTCTATCTATGTTTTGATATCTATATGTATTGAAGTTATCATTTTTATATTATCTATCTATCTATCTATCTATCTATCTATCTATCTATCTAGCAATAATATTCTCCGCGGAAATAAATTTATTATGACGACTTAACCGTGTTTGAGTCTCCATTTAATTTTACTATATACGATCTGAATGTGAATTTTGTTATACCCTAGAGAATAAATAGGGAATTAACAATAGCCATACATTGAGCACTCTCATAGATTTATATGATTACCCTCATATATTCTATGTAAAACGATAATCCACACCTACTGTCCTTGGATACTAACTGGATAATATATATATATATATATATATATATATATATATATATATATATATATATATATATATATGTGTGTGTGTGTGTATTTATATATATATATATATATATACATATATATATATATATATATATATATATATATATATATATATATATATTAAAGAGTGAGTGAAGACACCTGAGAGAAAAATACACAATCACCCACCGGTATATTGATATGTCTGTGTTCATATATATATATATATATATATATATATATATATATATATATATATATATATATATATATATATATACATAAGGTTGCACGCGCACGTGTGTGTGTGTGTGTGTGTGTGCGTGCGAGATTTTTTGTTTGTGTGAGCGCAGGAAATGCTGTCATTGAGAAATGATTAAATATAGTGGGATAATTAGAAATTTAAAACAGTAGAAAATTTTGTGAAAACACGTAAGAATGTGTTCCATCCACTTGGATTTAGCAGTGAACAAATAAGAATTTATCTTTATCACGGTAAGTGTAAAATAAATATTAACTCTTGAGAAATGAATATCAACCAAAACTTTTGGCTCATTGTTAATGCTCGTTGATTTCTAGTTTATTTATTTATTTTTGATATTATTTCTCTTTGAAAACGAGCATGCCTTTCCGTTTTTACGTTATTTCCTGTCGTATGTAAGCATATGTCCTTGCATGTCAAATTTTATCTAAAAATATCTTCAAGCTCTCACACACACACACACACACACACACACACACACACACACACACACACACACACACTATATATATATATCTATATATATATATATATATATAGAGAGAGAGAGAGAGAGAGAGACAGACAGACAGAGACAGAGACAGAGAGGAGCACGTGGTGTAATGGTTATCGTCGTAGGAAATGGACACGGCGACACGAGTTCAAATCCTGGACCAGACGGATTGCATTTCACATAGCACTCATACCCTTGGGAAATGTATGTATCCAGTTATTCTCCCTCTATGTGTAAATAGTAGGGCAGACTGGGTTCTTCAACCTTGATGAGGCAACTAGTCTAGGAGAAGGAAAACTCTGAATCCAAACCTGTTAAACTCTGCTTAAAAAATTGACTTTGTGTCATATCCTGCCTGAGCGGAGGGGTTGGGTAAATATATATATATATATACAGAGAGAGAGAGAGAGAGAGAGAGAGAGAGAGAGAGAAAGAGAGGCACATATATTACTTCTGACTTAATATAAATCAAAGACTATTATTGTAATCCTAAGTGTCACTTTTGAGACAGAAAGTAATTTCTCTAATAATGCCAGGGTAAGAATATATATATATATATATATATATATATATATATATATATATATAAGCAAGGTGCAACACAAAGTCAATTTTACGTGAAGCTGAACTGGTTTGAATTCTGAGGTTTCCTCCTCTTAGAACAATTGACATACCAAGGTTAAAGAGCCTAGTCTGCTCTTCCATTTACGCATAGCTTGAAAGAAAATAGTTAGATTCATGCCTTTTCGTTGGGTATCATCACTGTTTGAAAGGATAACTGCCTCGTCTAAGATCTGAAGTCTGGTCACAGAAACAGATAATTTGACTGACACAGCCCGATGGAGAAAAAAAAAGAGAAAGAGGTAAAGAGATCGTGGAGAGAGTTCCCGTGACGTAATGGTTAACGTGTTGGATTGTGACATTTTAGTAAGCGAGGAATATCTACAGTTACTTTTATGTTCGTTTTCGGTGAAGTACTTTTGGGCAAAGTTTGAATCCTCTGATGCTGACCGCCAGCAATGGGTTAAATCACACCGCTGCTGTTCTACAAGGATGGTTTTGGCATTAAATAACCCATGAAGGTTAATATGGCATTAGATAAAGAAATCAAGCCAATCTATAAAGAGTGAAGCATAAGGAAAAAAACAAAGTCGATTACGACATTAACTTGCGAAAGTTTGCACGAATCGCTGTTTCTTCTGTGGTTTTACAATAAGTATTAGAATTCTATCTATCTATCTATCTATCTATCATTTTTGCTTGGTTCAAATTCTTTAAATTTTGTTGTTCATTTGTAAACACTAATACATTTTCTGAGATAAGTCATAGTGCATATTTAGCGCATCTATCTATAGATTAAGTCATTAGAAATTTCTTTTTAAACTAATCAAAAAACGCAAAAAGCAAATTACCATCGGGAATATCAAATGATCTTTAAAAAAATCAAGTCATTATAAAGTGTCCATATTTGAATGAATGTCCGTGTTTACAGATATCCACTTGCCTCAGTTCAAAAGTACAATTAAAAGGGCGTATTTTTTTCGGAAATAATTAAAAGAAGAGAAAAAGCCAATTAAAGATTTATTTTCCACTATAAGTACAACGGCATTCATGCATTTTGGATTCGAATTCTGTCATAATCTCTTTTTTCTCGAATCCAGAATCACACACACACACACACACACACACACACACACACACACACACACACACACACACACACACACGCGCGCGCATATATATATATATATATATATATATATATTCTAAAAATAAAATATGATGGTAATCATAAGATCATATTTTAAAAATCATCTTAATGTTTTATTATTCGAAATAATATATGTGATACATCAAGCCATGAGTACTTGACCAGAAGTTTCACGCAAATAATTATCAGAGAAGTACTAGTCTGTCTGTCTTTCTGTCTATCTCTGTCTGTTTTTCTGTCTCTCCCTCTCGCTCTCTGTATATATAAATACACACATACACACAAACACACACACACACACACATGCGTGTGCACACACACATGCGTGTGCACACACACACACACACACACACACACACACATATATATATACATATAAGGGTGGCTTCCTTTATGTGTGTGTGTGTGTGTGTGTGTGTGTGTGTGTGTGTGTGTGTGTGTGTGTGTGTGTGTGTGTGTGTGTGTTATAATGACAGTCCCGTCGTACATATCAAACAGGAAACTGCGGATTGTACACCTGAAGAAAAGTGAAGAAGGAATCAAGCAATATGTATTTATGAAATGAAGAACAGAGGAATTATTTTCATCTAAGAATCATGCTGACTCGATAAAATCAGACTTGCAGAAACAGTAAAGAGTGATTTTCATTTTGACGCACCAGGTTTTAAGCCCGCACCGTTCTAAAACAGTAGACCCCTTTTTAAACTTGCTATTCTAGAAAAGTAATTTATATATCATCATCATCATCATCATCATGTCCACACACACACACACACACACACACACATATATATACATATATATATATATATATATATATATATATAATTTCAAGAAAAAAAAAACAATATTCGGTCACATTAAGATAATAAATTTATTTCCATCCTGTTAAGAGCGTTTGTATGAATCAATTTAACAGGACTTCATCAGACTCAACAAGAAAACTATATATATATATATATATATATATATATATATATATATATATATATATATATATATATATGCTGTAAATCATCTGTCCATAAATATGAAAGAGATGTCT
>CAUZXS010002554.1:27500-30824 GCA_963585895.1 Sepioteuthis lessoniana | reverse complement strand
GAGGACATGGAAATAAGAGGACCAGTGGAGACCATCCAAACTACTGCATTATTGAGATCGTCCAGAATACTGAGAAAAATCCTGGAGACTTGAGGAGATTTGTTGCCACTCAAACACTAGTGAGAAACTATCAGCTAACACTGCCGTGAAAAACTCTAAACGAGTAAAATAATAAAAATATAAAAATATGTAGCTTTAAAATATCGCTGAAAATTGATTACAAAACAGTTTCATAATAATTACTTTTGTTTTTTTCTTGAAATAAAATTAAATATGTTAGCGGAAAAAGCAACAGTTTAATATGACTTTGTTTGCGGGAAGAAAAATCACCGCTGTCTCGTTTTCTAGATTACATGGCTGTCTCTATTTTTATTTTGTCAAACTGTTTTTTATTGTTTTTTTTTTTTGTTTTCTATTGAGACATTTTTTGGTACATCAGTAATCATTTGAACAGCATTAACAATTCTGTGTTGTTTGGTTACCTGCTGACTCGGATCGAATTATATACATACCTCTTGGTCATCTGATATCAAATCGTACTTAATAATATTTTTTCTTTCATACGAACATTCACCCTTTGCATAATTTTAGCTGATAAAAAGCATATACAATCGACACCCCAAATTCCTGTCACCTATGAAAATACTTTAGATGTACATATTAGTTTCAAAAACGTAAATAGATTGCGAAAAATAACGAAACAATTTAAATATAAAAGTAAAATTAAAGTGGTATTTGAATGGTGATTTGAAATCTTCGTTTCATTCGAATGGTGATTTGAAATCTTCGTTTTATTGTAAGCGTGAAAACAAATTCCAACGAAGCCGCTTGAAAATTATCGATTCCAAAAAGTAATCAAAATAATGACAAAAAACAAAAAAACAAATAAAAAAACAGGCCAAGTTGAATAAAAACACACGAAAATAATCAATTACACATAACAGAGTAAATACGTTAACAAATTGTTAAAATGGTGTACAGTCACGCAAATAAACAAAGAAAAGAAAGTTTTTCCAAGAATACTTCACAAACTTAAAACTTGATAACCCTTCCCATCATGTCCTACACGTCAGTATAGAAAACATACCCTCAGGTAGGAATCAGTTGATTTGACCAGCACATAGGCGAGAAACTAACAATGTCCACGCGCTTTTGAGTCTGTGTTTACGATATTCAATCTTAGATTTAGACGATGTGGAGCAGTCTTTATTCATAAATATAGCATAACATATTACTCTGCAATTAACACACACACACACAAATACACTATGTATACCTATATATATATATATATATATATATGTGTGTGTGTGTGTGTGTGTGTGTGTGTGTGTATTTTACGATATTTGTAAATAAAAAGTGGTCAGCATATCTGTTAGCATACCTTCAGGTAGGAATCAGTTGATTTGACCAGCACATAGGCGAGAAACTAACTATGTCCAAGCGCTTTTGAGTCTGTGTTTACGATATTCAATCTTAGATTTAGACGATGTGGAGCAGTCTTTATTCATAAATATAGCATAACATATTACTCTGCAATTAACACACACACACACAAACACACTATGTATACCTATATATATATATATATATATATATGTGTGTGTGTGTGTGTGTGTGTATGTGTGTGTGTGTGTGTGTATTTTACGATATTTGTAAATAAAAAGTGGTCAGCATATCTGTTAGCATTAATAGAGCGTAAGTAAGGATATCTTAAACTAGTAGACAAATTCACTTACGTAGGAAGCAGCGTCGAATCAACCGAAAAGGACATCGAAACGAGGTTAACGAAAGCATGGACAACTATCAATAGGCTATCGATTATATGGAAATCAGACCTAACCGATAAAATGAAACGCAGTTTCTTCCAGGCAGCGGTCACATCGATACTGCTATATGGATGCACTACATGGACGCTAACAAAACGGCTGGAGAAGAAGCTAGATGGCAATTACACAAGAATGCTGCGTGCAATCCTGAACAAGTCCTGGCGGCAACACCCAACAAGACACCAACTGTACGGCCACCTGCCTCCTATCACGAAAACTATTCAAGTTAGGCGAACCAGACATGCAGGACATTGCTGGAGAAGCAGAGATGAACTCATAAGAGATGTACTCTTATGGATCCCCACACACGGCCGCGCAAAAGCAGGACGACCAGCACGAACGTACATTCAGCAGCTATGTGAGGATACAGGTTGTTGTCCTGAAGACCTGCCTAGGGCGATGAACGATAGGGAGGAGTGGCGAAAGAGGGTCAGGGATATCCGTGCTGCCAGCACGATATGATGATGATGATGATGAAGGATATCGTAGACTCTGCCTTAGCGATGCTTGGTAAATGTCAGTTTCTCACATATACGTTCATCATACGCTTTTTATACCATTGTTTGGGGCATGATGGAATGGGTGACAACCTTTGGTGTTTGTAAAGCTTTTTGGTAAGGTCGTTTATTTTTTATGCGTGTTTATTTACGTAGACAAATAAAATTGCTTTTTTGGGATTTGTTTATTAGTTAAATACTGCTCAGTTTAACTTTTAATTTTCTATTTTTTCATTGTTTTCATTTATTATTATTATTATATTAATTAGTCGTAGGAACGGATAATTTAAATGTGGCTTGGTTGGATCTGTTTTGGGAGGGGGTTAGCTAGTTAGATTTTCTGGCATATCAACACTTGGTTATTTTCTGCTAAATCCTGTTCTTATATATATATATATATATATATATATATATATATATATATATATATATATATATATGATTTGGTTGGTTGGTTGGTTGGGTTTTATGGCATACCAACCTTTGTATGTTATTTAACGCCAAATCCATTTTTATGTAAATAATCAGTTCTATTTAAACAATTCAGTTTAGCCTGAGTACACAGTTTAATTGTCAAAAACATTTCTATTTTAAACAATTCAGTTTATTCAAACATTTCTAATTCAGCTAATTCAGTTTAGCATAAGTACAGATTTTGTTTACACACAGTTAAATGTCAAAACAGTTCTATGTTAAACAATTCAGTTTAGTGTAAATACTGTTTCAATGTCAAAAACAGTTCTATTTCAAATAATTCATTTTAGCATAAGCACGCAGTTTAAATGTTAATATGGTTTGTCGAAAAACATTTCTATGTTAAGCTATTCAGTTTAGTCAAACAGTTCAGCCGCAGGTACAGGACTCTATACCAATGCACACAAAACGGAATATATGTGCTATGATCAAACGGGGGACATCTCCACTCTAGACGGAACCCCTCTTAAACTAGTAGACAAATTCACTTACCTAGGAAGCAGCGTCGCATCAACCGAAAAGGA
>CAUZXS010002554.1:0-22500 GCA_963585895.1 Sepioteuthis lessoniana | reverse complement strand
ATGAAATAAGTTCAATATATTACGGTAATGTTTTCAATATAAATCAAAGTTTTCCCATTTCCAAAGCACAGAAAAAATATTTTAAAATGTATATTTTACTTATACAGGATTTACTCACTGTTAAACATTGGGGTCTAACGCTTACCCTCGTAGCATATGAAATCAGCAAGCCGAGTTCTAATATTGTATTAGGCAGTTTACGCTTATCATAGGGCTTCTGCATTTTGAATAAGCATGAGACACTTTCTTCTCACTGACTATGGCTTAATAGTACACAATAGTATATTATATTATAGTATAATATAGCATATATATATATATATATATATATATATATTTGCCCAGTTGGTAAGATAGGTAAGATCCCCCCAACGATTGTCCTGGATATGACACTAAACAATCTGATGGTTAGGTTCCAGTAATGCTGGCGCTTTGGGGATTGCAGAGTAACCATTCATAGCCATTTCTCCAATGTTCACTCTGTCACAGAATGGTTGCACCTGATACGGTCCTATTTATGGGTTAAATAGAACTAAACTCCTTACCTATATCACACTAAAATGTTTGCATTAGAACTGCTTGACTAAACTGAATAGCTGAAAACAGAAATATTTTTCATAATTAAACTTTGTACTTACATTTAAACTGTGTACTGATGCTAAACTGAATTATCTTAAGTAAAACTGGTTTGGCATTAGATGTGTACAACGCTAAACTGAATTGTTCGAAATAGAACTGTTTATTCACATGAAAATTGATTTGGCATTAATCTACAAAGGTTGATATACCAAAAAGTCAAACAAAGAATATATATATATATATATATATATATATATATATATATGCGTGTGTGTCTGTGTGTCTGTATCTGTGTGTCTATGTGTCTCATCCACAGACAGACTGTTTCGTTGTATCACATCACTACAGTGTGGCAAGATACATGAGATGCTTCAAGCTGGAATCGAAACCCAACGGACATCATGTCAGTCGGATATCTTAGCTCATTCATCATTCTCTGTGTTTGTAAAGAATTTTTTTTGGCTTATATACTTTTAAACATATACGTCATCAGTTACCGGGAGTGCTCAGTTCTTGAGAAGATATATTGCGTTTCATCTTATGTGTAAATCGGCAACATATTGGTATATCTGAGGAGTGGGCTTGTTAAACTTCGAGTCTTGAGTTTTTATCCGGTTCTTTTTAAAATTATAATTTTAAAAAATGATGTTGCTATGCATTTTATGTACGTGTGGAGCGCTAAAATTTAATCATATGAATCAATCAATCAATCAATGTATATATATATATATATATATATATATATATATATATATATATAAGGTTCATCGTTATATTTATTTGAAAAAGGAGGGTCCGATATCCAGGACAGACTGTATTTAGATCTGAGAAAGGGTATCGTAGACGCAAAATCAACGGCACTTGTTTACTGTCAGTTAATCACCACAGCGAGGTTGATTAAATTGGCGAGAACGCCTTCAAGTGCTTTTTACGCTATCTACCTATCGTTACGCTGCCTCTTTATTCGAACTTTATGGAAAGACAGTCTTGTAGTTTTACGTAACATTTTAATAATATTTTATTTCCTTTCTTCTATTTATTCTTTTAGTTTGTTTTGTTTTGACCGTATCCTTCGTAAAATTTTGATACGCCCATTTTTTAAATCCTGTAAACTCTAAAGACTTTCGAGGTCTACATCTTTGTTTATAGTGCGTGACAATCTCACTGATATATTTTCTAATTTCACACTCGCTGTGAATTCATTTTTATTTCACATAATTTCAAATTTAATTTTCAAACAAATCAACTTTCGTCTTCCATAACCAGCACCATCCAAACCTCTACACATATATCCCACCATACTGCTTCCTGCTGTACACTATCACTTCATCATAAATTATAAAATAATACATTATTGCAACAAATTGATACATTGTGTAATTTTAGAGATATTATTATACGTATACAAATTTCCTTTCGGTTTAAAATTTGGCCTTTGTGTGTAACAATTTGAATACAAAATAATCTTACTTGATTTTTTTTTTAAATACAGAACCAAACAACAAACATATTGAATTGATAAGGAGTTCAAAGAGAACGCATGCGCAATGAAACGATGCAAAATTGTGCATATCCGGAATATTTAAATCAAATATAATTTTTCCTCTCTATCTATTTTTAGTTCATGTTTTCTTTTTAATCTTTTTGGGGAAAAAATATCTCTTACATCGTTTCAAGTTTTGTATCTCCAACCAATTAAATTGGCGGCGAATCAAAACGAAATAAATTTTGATGATAAAAATTGATTATTTTTTTTGTCAATAGTAAACTTAATTGTTTTGTTTTTATGATTGGGATAATTAATTGAATGATGTGCAATCATTATACACAAGCAGTTGCACACTCAGAAATACATTGATTCTGAGCAATACGTTTTAAAATGCATCTACGCACACCTTTCAAAAGCAATGATACCTATACTGTGAAAACAGATATTGTAGAGCGCTGTACAATGTGTTTGTAGCGCTAGATATTTTTCGTTGACTTTTTTCTAATTTTTTTCCTCGTGAGACAGTGTCAAGGTAGACATCTCCCAGCTGGCTGGGCTTTCAGTACACAAACGGTATCCCTTGAAAAGGGGTAATACCCCAACATACGAAAAATAAATATCCTGAGGATGACTTTGAACTACATTTTGCGCTGAAGATCCAGATGTGGAGGCGTGAGAAGTACGGAATATCTCTTTAATGTAATTTCACCCAGGTCAACATTTGCCTGAAATGGTAGTGCTTTTTAGGTTCCTGTGTATGTGTAAAAAAGAAAATCTGCTTGAAAACGATTAAACCAATTATTTTTTTCTCTTTTGAGAGTTTGTCACCCCAGCGATAGCTGATGGTTTTTTTTAATATTCTGGCTGATCTCTACAATGATGGTCTACAGTTTAGATGGTCTCTTATATTTAAGTTCTCCTGTCTCTGTAAAAATCATTTGGTAACCGTACCAAGTGCGCCAGTTACAATAGGTATCACTGTCATTTTCTTCTTCTATAGTTTTTTTCAGTTCTCTATCTAGATCCTGATTATCTTCTTTTTGTTGATAACCACTAGGTCTGGTCGTCTGGTCAATATTAGATGATCAATTTGTCTCAAAATCCTGAAGATTTTTGTGCAAGTTATCGATTATTATTCACTCATTAGAGTTTTTCACACCAGCATTAGCTGATGGTCTTTTACTGGAGTTTGATTGACACCAAGTCTCCTCGTGTCTCCAGGACCCTCTTCAGTATTCTGGCCGTTCTTAACAATGCTGTAATTTGGATGGTCTCCAGTCGTCCTCCAATCTCCATGTCCTCCAGTCCTTTTAATAACCCTTTAATTACTGTACCAAATGCACCAATCGCGATTCGTATAATCGTCACTTTCATATTTCATAGCTTTTTTAAATCCTTCGTTTCATTTTCTTTCAATTTTATTCTATGGTCAGCCGGTACAGCAAAGACGAGGATTTTGCAAGTTCTCTTATTTTTTTTGTTGATTACTATAAGATCCTATCTTTTAGACGAGATTAGGTGATAATTTGTAGGTCAAAGTCCTAAAGGAGTTTGTGTGTGTCATCCTTTAAGACGGTTGCTGGGTTGGGCATATACCATTTGTTCGTATGGTCAAATTGAAATTTCTTTCATATCTCCCAGTGGATCACCATGCCCACCCAGCCGTGTCTAGTCTTATACTCTTTCTGTGCTAATTTGCTGCATTCGCTTATCATATGATTGATGGTTTCGTCTCTATCACCACATAATCTACATTTACTATTTTCTTGCATCTTATCTATTCTCATTTTGATTTGATTGGTTCTTATGGCGCTGTTTTGTGCTGCTATTAGGAGAGATTCTGTTTCTCTTATAAAGTTTCTTTTCCGTAGCAACGTCCAGATTTTCTCGTGCGAGATTTATTATACTCTTTTGAGAGTTTTTTCCCACCAGCGTTTGCTGGGGATTTCTCACTGGAGTTTCAGTGACACCAGGTCTCATAAAGTCTCCAAGACGGTTTTCAGTATTCTGACCGATCTTAACAATTACGTAGTTTGGATGGTCTCCACTCATCCTCTTTTTTCCAAGACCTCTAGTCTATGTACCAATCCTTTCGTGATAGTATCAACAGCGCCATTTACATTTTGTATCATCGTCACTTTCATGTTCCACAGTTTTTTTTCAGTTCCTTATCTAGGCCCTGTCATTTTTCCTTTTTTTCTCTTTTATTCTGTGACTATTAAAACAATCACCCAGAGTCCCTAATTATTCTATAGGGGTACTATTTGGACGGCAACTGATGTAATTCATACATATATGTCTTTTGTAGGTTTTAAAGTATGTCAGTATGTGTTTGGAGTTTTCAGGCCCAAGTCAATTATACGGTTTCAAGTAACAACTTATCATCTGTAAAAAGAGTATAGCTCAAAGTACCTTTTTTTAAAATATAATTAATTTGCCAATTTTTGTGTTTTCCCGTATTTCTTCTGGATACAAATAATCTGCAAGGAATTATAATCAAAGAAAATATTTATATTACGTTGAAGAATAGCAATTATAGGTTTCGTAAATATGAAAGTGTTAATCATATCATTAGCGAATACAGCAAAATAATTATAAAAACTTCAAGACGAGACAAAACTGAGTAGAAAAGATTATTATCAAAGAATGGAGCTAGCGATTAAAGTTTGACTATACTACCATATTGACTATGATCAAACAAAATTCTGTTTTAGAAAATGAAATATTAAATTTTCGGTAATTTGGTGACAGAAACAATCAACCAAAAACGGCCAGAAGAAAAATAATTGGCACGAAGAAAAAATAAACCCTTGTCATCTAGGGGATTCAACCATTCCAATAGACTACAGATGAAAAACTAACGAAAGCAAAAAAGATGTACAGATACTTAGACCTTGCTTGAAAACTAATTCTACAATACCAAAATTTACATGATTTAATTTTTTCTCTACCAACCAACTAACCAACCAACCAAAAACTAACATTGCAATTTGTCGTTATGTAATGACTTTTTCGTATAGATTATGATAAAATTTACCATGGATCAATCGAGCTTTTTGATTGATAAACTGTAGAATCATTTACAATAATTGTGAAGTTAATTTTTCTTTCATTCAAATATCCATTGTTGTGGTTTCAATGAGTCTTGAATAATACAGTCTCGTCTATTTCAAACAGACGGTTTATCTGATATGTATTAAACTGTATACACCAATCAATTTACCATGTATATCATTTTCTTGTTTGCCGTATAAATAAAGAACAGACAATAGCAGAAAATGTGATGACATTCAGCGCTTTATTTAACTTTCCTCGGTATAAGATAACTCAACAACGGTTGACATGCGGTTAGACCAACCGACCAACCAAACAACAGTCCATACTGTCACTAGAATAGATGAATGTGTACACTGAATAATATTGTTTCGTTTCGCTTATTGTAAAAGAATAAGACGTGTGATCTATGGCTGACGTAACAGGTGAAGATTTATTACGTCTATTGTGTAGCAGTAATATCAATCTCTCAAAGGCAGGATTTAACGCCGTTTGACGATAGAAAGATTATTGGAGGCTGACATATGCTCACTGTAGCGAGTACAATAGGATTTTACTCGGGCAAGTGTAGGAAAGTATACTAGAAATAATAGGAATTCTAGGGAGACAGAAGCCATAAGGGAAAAAGCTGAGAATGCAGATATGATATAAAACGTTAAGTATTTACCCAACCCCTCCACAACGATCAGGATGGGATGCAAAGCCATCTATTAAGCTGATAAAAGCTGGTTTGAATTCAGTCTTCCTTCTTTAGTGGTTGACCTACCAAAACAAAAGAATCCAGCCTGCCCTACAATTCATACGTAGCTTGGATTGGTTTGGTTTAGTTTGGTTTGGTTTTATGACATATCAACCATTGTAGGTTATTTAATGAAAAATCCATTTTATGCATATAAACAGTTCTATTTCAAACAATTCTGCTCATCATAAGTACACAGTTTAAATGTTAAAAACAGTTTTCTTTCAAACAATTCAGTTTAGCATAGGTTCCCTGTTTATTTCTATTTAAACTATAGACAGGACCCCATCAGGAGCTACCAGTCCAGTCCACAGTGGATCTGGGAGTGATGGCAATGAAGAGGTACTGCACATTCTCCAAAGCCTCTGCATTACTGGAGTCTCACAATCAGATGATTTCGTTTCATATCCAGGACTCTCGTTGTGAGAGTCTTACCACTATGCAGAGTTGCAGCCAGTGTATTCTACAGCCCCTGCCGACTGGGCCACCATAGCTTGGAGGATAAACGGATTCAAGCCTTTCCTAATGGCATTAACCATAGCTTGGAGGATAAACGGATTCAAGCCTTTCCTAATGGCATTAACGGCACCGATACTAACAAGCGTACAATGTTGCATCAGATTGGATCCCTCTCCGACAAAGAGTAAGATTAACAGACAGTTTAGCGAAATCGTCATTTCGCGGGCTTTCATCGTCAATGTCTAACAAAAGATTATCAAACCCAACGTCATTGGTTACTTTGCATCATATGGGACAGAAATAAAAGTCCTGGAATAATGGAACATTGACCCAGTTTTTACTGGTAATACGAGTTAAATTGTCATCTATTTTGGGCAGGCGATTAAGATGATTTGCATTTAGTAGTATTCAACAATCCTCCACCAAGTTGTGTAAAATCCTGCTCGCCTGTCTCAGCGACTAAAGCTGCAGAACCATATCTGCGCGACAACTTTATCCATTCTATCATATTTGCGTCATCCTCCTAAGTTAATTTATGGATAAGAGACGAATAAAAAAATCACTATCCTACTGCCTTTCATTTACACTTCAGTTTAATGTTAATTGTCATGGGGAATGGAATCGGCAACTCGAGGTCACAAAAGTGTCTCTGTTTCATTCTCTTTTATGTAAAATAATTAGGGAATCCTGGGTTAAAATTAGAGACGTTTAAGCGACAAATCGACAGCAAGTTTTGATTGGCTGAAAAGAACTCAAAATGAAAACTGCATTGAGAGTGAATACGGGAGAGAAATTAAAAACAGAGTTAGTTGATTGATGGAAGCAATGATGTAAAGACAGCTAGTCAGACACCAGACACGACGATGTGAAGACAGCGGAAAGTTGCGCTCCCTATTTTTGAGTGAGCTCCGAAAAGATGATTCACACCCACACGCAAAGCTATGAGGACGGATCCCTCAAGGAAGCGTGTGTTAGAATTACAAAAGAAAACCTGAGAGAAAATTCAATGTCTGTCTATGGCCTCATTCTCATCACGACATTTCATTTCTCTTTCTCTAGCTAACGCAGTCGACTCGGTTTTCATGCAATGTTTCGCTCTTCCCGAAGGTTACTTAAAAACGGTAGAATCGAATAAACTTTGCGATTAACGAACCAAGGCAGGCTTTTTGTGTGTCTTCGTCAATTTTTCTTACGACGAGGTTATCACGAGTTTTGACTGGCACTTAAGACGTAAACGTTGTCAATTGGGATCGTATCAGAACAAAATTCCATTTCAACACCATAGCGTTGCTATCTTTCATTGGTGCCGTGTAATGTTACAAACTTCTATCTAGTGAGTAACGCTACAGTGATACACTTTGTAAAGGAAAAAATCTATATAATCTTGCTAAACTTAAACTTGATTCTTAAAACTTGGTAAGTAACCAGTCTAAAAGGAAAACACTGAATCTAAAACCTGTTATACTTCGCCTTAAAATTGACTTTTTGTTCCTTCCTGTTCACAATGCAGGAGTTCAGTAAATATATACTTCGGTTTTTAATACATGCATAAGCTCTAATAATGAACAACTGAGATTAATTTTTATTATTACTATCTCCTAATAATATAAAACACAAGTGTAGCGTTCTGTGTGTACATATGTGTTTGCATACATAGTATTTTAAAAAGAAAGAAAGAAAGAAGTTTGTTACATGAAAGTTTTTATTTTTATTTTATTACAATAATATATGAGATACTTTTCATTTATTGATTAATTCTTTTAAGATTCTGAAATCTTTTTAATTTGGTTTATTAAAAAAAAAGACATTTTATATAAAATTCAACCGTCATTATTGACGGGTGTATTCTACTTTTCAATCAAAATTATCAAAATTCTACTTTTCAATCAAAATTATCAAAATTATCTGCTTAAAAATAGATATCGCTTGCAAATAAACACCGACGAAAACACACTTCTCCCTCTTGGAAACAGTGCTGGAATTATTCAAGCGACTTTGATGTCAGTTTTATTTTGAGGTTCTGTTGAATGTTTTCAACTTCCCCAAATAGTGACGCTTTTGCTTGGTTATGATCTAGAAATTAGTTATATTTTTCAAGAGAAAGTAGCCGGTGGCATCAGATGAATTCTTGTGGCCCTAAAGTTTAGTGCTGTAATACAAGCTACTCGAAATTCTTTGGTTCCAATATCGTCACCCATTCAGAAATATAATCATGAATTGCATGTTTTCACATATGTAATAAAGTAGCTTCCTCTCACTGTTAATATACCTTGTGTCTAGCTGTGTGATCAACAGCAATGGGTCAATCACAGGATCTTTCATGTTGGGTACGAGAAATGTTCACATGACAAAAAAGTGTCAGTCAGTAAGAGGAAGAGCGACTTAAATTTCGGTACTAGCTATCCCAAACAAGACCGGGCTATGATTTAGTGATTTCTTTATTAACTCGAGAATAATACTTCACGCCCCACTTTTTTTGAAACGGTTCCGGAGGTTGGTCAAATAAAGTGAGAGATATTTTCACTGTGACGATATGTCTGACATTTTTTCCAATTGTAACCATATTACCATTTTTCCTTTATCTCCACGAACTTTTTCGGGACCACGCAACGCTACTACACATAATATTATCAATTTTGATCAGTTGATTTTAATCAGGGTTACACGTCTGATAATATTTAAGATGGTCTTATAAAAAAAACAAAAACAAAAAAAAAAACAAATATCTTATGTAGAATATCTGTGTCAAGTATCAGTTATTCATATAGTTTTCGCTTTCTTCTGTTTTCGGTCTTTGGTCTATTGGAACGGTTGAAAACACCAGATGGCATGTTCTCTTTTAGATATTTTGAATTTGATGAAAACAGAGACACTAATAGGAAAGATAAATGTAGGATCTCAAAATCTACGTCATCATAACAGTGGACGCAAGGGTAAAACCATATATCATCCGTGAATTGGCAACAATATCTGATTGGCTGGAAGAAACTCAAGTCGAAAAGCCGTTTGTAATAGTAGATACGGCGTGGAAAAGAGGAAAGGACTCAGTTGGGGACGAGACACAACGATGAAAGGACTAGATTTGAACACTATCCACAGCTATGTGAAGACAGCAAAAAATTGTGGCGCACATTTTCGGTGAGTTCAGTTAAGGTGTCTCACAACCGTTGCGAAACTATGAAGACGGAACTGCTCAGAAGCACGTGCTAGAACAACAACAGAGAACGGCAAAGTTAATATCAAGGCAAAGGACTTATCTCTCCCTCTTTCTCCATGACCCTTTATTTATCTCTGTCTAGCTAAAGAGGTCAGTTCATTTTTCATATGCTGTTTCTCTCTTCTCGACGACAACTAATCGGTGTAGTAGCGAATAAAATTTTGTTTTAGTGAACCAAGACAACGTGTTTGTGTACTTGTCTTTTCTTTTTTCATCACGGTTGAGGTTTAGATATGAGTTAACTGATAAATAAGACGATGCACTAGAAGGGTCTGGCAACAACCGTGATGTTACAAGCGTCTATGTTGTGTAATAGCATCGAGAACCTTACCGTTAGAAATTCCTTTTTCTGCCGTGAAACTATACATCTGTATTTTTTTTATTTCAAGGTTGCAGCACTAGCTTATTAAGTGATTAAAATCAAGGGACAATTAGGACAGAGAGAGTGAGAGAGAGAGAGAGAGAGAGAAAGAGAAAGAGAGAGGGAGAGAGCCAAAGACCTCCATTATATAAACTTGATTCGATTATTTTTATTATTATTAACAATGATGTTTCAAAAAATACTAATTAGAAATCAATATTCATATTTACCGACCCCTCCGTTCAGGCAGGATATGACACAAGGTCAATTTTTAAGCGGAGTTCTACAGGCTTGAATGCAGAGATTTCCTTTTCCTAGACTAGTTGCTTCACCAAGGCTGAAGAATCTAGTCTGCCCTACTATTTACCCATAGCTGAAGGGAGAATAATTGGATTCATACCTTTCCCAAGGGTATCAGTGCTATGTGAAATGCAATCAGTCTCGTCTAGAATTCGAAACCCGAGTCACCGTGTCTATTTCCTATGACGATAACCATTACACCACGGGCACCTCCATGAAATCAATATTGCATGCAAATAATAGCTTTACAGGCTGTTGAATAAAGACATTTTGTATTTCACTTGAGTTAGTTTCCTCTTTTTTAAAGGGTGAAGCAACAAATGGTCAGTTTTTTTTAAATCAATAAATTTGATTCTCACTAGGTGTGTCCCATGTTTGTCTTTTGAAACAATGTTGATAACCCTTGTAAAAAAGTACAGAATCAAGTATGAATAAATAAATAAATACTCTCTCGATGTTTTCATAGAAGATTTATTTTTTGTTACCGCATACGAAATAATTTCACCATTTCTCGTAAAATATCCTAGTATAAAAAAACGATATCATTCAATATTAATTATTACTTAGTTCGACAATCTTAAAATTCTGAAACCAAAATCAAATTTAATACACTTACACACCTACCCCCAACACACATATTCCCACATACTCACTTGCACTCATGCATACGCACATACACACATATAATACTGTAAGTATATATCCCACACGGACACACTCACACTCACACACACACAGACACACACTCACACACCCATATGCACTCACGCACATCTACGCATTAAACCTCACATATTCGCATACACATCCAAATGCAGACTCAGTTACACTCCCACACACATACGCGTACACGTACGCACGTATAACGCTTCATCATCATCATCATATCGTGCTGGCAGCACGGATATCCCTGACCCTCTCTCGCCACTCCTCCCTATCGTTCATCGCCCCAGGTAGGTCTTCAGGACAACATCCCGTATCCTCACATAGCTGCTGAATGTACGTTCGTGCTGGTCGTCCTGCTTTTGCGCGGCCGTGTGTGGGGATCCATAAGAGTACATCTCTTATGAGTTCATCTCTGCTTCTCCAGCAATGTCCTGCATGTCTGGTTCGCCTAACTTGAATAGTTTTCGTGATAGGGGGCAGGTGGCCGTACAGTTGGTGTCATGTGGGGTGTTGCTGCAGGGACTTGTTCAGGATTGCACGCAGCATTCTTGTGTAATTGCCATCTAGTTTCTTCTCCAGCCGTTTTGTTAGCGTCCATGTAGTGCATCCATATAGCAGTATCGATGCGACCGCTGCCTGGAAGAAACTGCGTTTCATTTTATCGGTTAGGTCTGATTTCCATATAGTCGATAGCCTATTAATAGCTGTCCATGCTTTCGTTAACCTCGTTTCGATGTCCTTTTCGGTTACCAAAGTCAAATTTTACACACACACACACATTCACACGTACACACGTGAACATTGCATACTTATAACTGTCGACAAGAATCTAATCTTAAACACACACACACGCATATATATATATATATATATATAAGTGTTGGTCGTCACTAAATCACTTTCTTTATGTGTCGAACCAAGTGCTATATAATATGAAGTGCTTAATATCTAGGATAGGGCTATTATATAAAAATGTTCGACATTGTTGCAGGAGTACTACAAGGAGACACACTAGCCCCATACCTCTTTATCATCTGTCTAGACTAGGTGCTAAGAGCTTCGATCGACAAAATCAGAGAAAATGGCTTCGAGCTGACTAAGAAAAGAAGCAAAAAGTACCCCGCAAAAACAATCACAGACGCCGACTACGCTGATGACTTAGCGTTACTGGCGAATACGCCTCATCAAGCAGAGACACTACTGCATAATTTGGAACGAGCTGCAGCAGGCATTGGCCTCCATGTCAATGCGCACAAAACTGAATATATGTGTTACTACCAAACGGGCAACATTACCACTCTAGACGGAGCCTCTCTGAGGCTAGTGGACAAATTCACCTACCTAGGAAGTAGCGTCTCATCAACAGTAAACGACATCGACACACGGCTGACGAAAGCATGGACGGCTATAGATAGGCTCTCAATAATATGGAAATCAGACCTGACCGATGAAATGAAGCGCAGTTTCTTCCAGGCAGCGGTTGTATCGATACTGCTATATGGATGCACTACATGGACGCTAACCAAACGACTGGAGAAGAAACTTGACGGCAACTACACAAGAATGTTGAGAGCAATATTGAACAAGTCCTGGCGACAACACCCCACAAGACGCCAACTGTACGGCCACCTGCCTCCCATCACGAAAACTATACAGGTCAGACGAGCCAGACACGCCTGACACTGCTGGAGAAGCAAAGGCGAGCTCGTAAGTGACGTACTACTATGGACCCCCACATATGGCCAAGCAAAAGCAGGACGACCCGCCCGAACTTACATACAGCAGCTATGTGAGGACACAGGATGTAACTCAGAAGACCTGCCGGAGGCGATGAACGATAGGGAAAAGTGGCGAGAGATGGTCAAGGATATCCGTGCTGGCGGCACGACATGATGATGATGATGATATATATATATATATATATATATATATATATATATATATATATATATTCCATGGATTTAATATATATATATATATATATATATTATTTTTTTATATATAAATATATATATAAATAAATATAAATATGTTTATATATATATATATATATATATATATATATATATATATATATATATAGTTAATAATAAAAGGCCCTGCAAGCATTAATACTTAAATACCTTTGTATTCAAATTCTAAGTGTAAATATTTGTATGTCTGTTTACTAACACGTGCGTTCACTGTATTATTGCATGACTGTATTTTTTTCTCAAGCTCTCTCTCTCTCTCTCTCTCTCTCTCTCTCTCTCTGCACGCGCGTGACTTTGTGCCCTAATGCGTGTCTATATCTGTGTGGTTTATCGCTTGTCACGAAGAATATAAAAATGAAAAGAAATAACCAAATGGATAAGATAGCAATTTTTCAGATTGCAAAAAACAAAAACAAAAAATTAACAACAACAAATAACAAAAAAAAAACAATTTATTTTCTTCCCAAATCACCGAATGAATCATTTGAAAATTGATTAAAATTCATAAAAAAAATATTGCAATATTTGGTCAAATATTCATTAGAAAACGAAACAAGTCTAACAAAATGAAAAAGAAAAAAATGGGTCTTGGGTAAAAAAATAAATAAATGAACAGATAAATAGTTGAAGAAAGAAAAATAAATTAAATAACAAAAACAATTAAAACGAAAGAAATCGGTAAAACAAAGCTAAGACAAAAAAATGACGAATGCGAATAGAGGAACAATATTAAATCTCAAAGAACAAAGAAATTCGTATCGACATTACTTAATCGTTTGCTGCATAACAAATACTGAATTGTCAAAATTGATTTAAAAAAAAATACGAAAGTAAAAATGAGGATTGCGAAATATACTGAGTGTTTAGGAACATTATAAATATTTTGTAAGTCTGGAAAACTGAAATAAAAATTAAAAAGCCTTATAATTTATTATTCATTTATTTCTTAAGATTGTTGTCTGCTGAATCAGTAAACAACATACGGGTACTTTTTTGTCATAACTCACGATATCGATAACATTTTTCGCGTGCATTATACCGTAAAATGATTTATAATGAGAAACTAAATAATAATAATAATAAAAAAGAAACAAAAATCCCCCAAACAAACAAACAAGTAAGATTAACAATGCAAAATGTTTTCTACGAAAGATTCTAAGGACTTCAACTTGAGACATTTCATGTACAAATCGGCTGTTGCTGATGGGTCAAATGTTTCTGTTTTGTTTTGCTATGGTGTCATTACGGGGATAAAATTTCAATAATTTCTCTTAGTCAGGAAAATATAACCCTTGAAAAATACCCTATTTCAAAACATGAATTCATTTTTTTAAAAAGATATTTACTCTCTATAAAATAAGAACAAATGTTTGGGTTTTTTTTTCTTATTTATTTATTTTTTTTGGTTTTTTTTTTTTTTAGTTTTGTCTTCTGCTATTTTTGTGTTATTCATGTTGGAACAGAATCCTTTTCCACAATAAAACAAAGGCCTAAAATGAAGCCCAATGAAAAATAAAAGTATATATATATATGTATATAAATAATTACTCTGTCTTTCTAAGTGCTTCTCTTACTCTGGCTGTCTGTCTCGATTGTTCTCTATCTTGATCTCTTTCTACCACACTATAAACTATATATCATCATCATCATCATCATGATGTCGTGCCACTAGCACGGATATCCCTGACCCTCTCTCGATCTTTTCCCTATTGTTCATCGTCTCTGGCAGGTTTTCAGGGCTACATCCCGTATCATCACATAGCTGCTGAATGTATGTTCGTGCTGGTCGTCCTGCGTTTGCCCGGCCATATGTTGGGGTCCATAGGAGAACATCGCTTATGACCTCGTCTTTGCTTCTCCAACAGTGTCCTGCATGTCTGGTTCGTCTATCTTGTATAGCTTTCGTGATGGGAGGCAGGTGGCCGTATAGTTGGTGTCTTGAGGGGTGTTGCCGCCAGTATTTGTTCAAGATTGCTCGTAGCATTCTTGTGTAATTGCCGTCTAGCTTCTTCTCCTGCCGTTTTGTTGGCGTCCATGTGCATCAATACAGTAGTATCGATACGACTGTTGCCTGGAAGAAACTGCGTTTCATTTTATCGGTTATGTCTGATTTACATGACCCACACTCAAACAACACACACACACACACACACACACACACACATATATATATATATATATATATATATATAGTGTTTGTGTTTGTGTATGTGTATGTAACCACACTAAAGAGTTGTGATACAACGAAACAGTCTGTCTTTGGATGACTTTATATATATATATATATATATATATATATAGATATATATATTGATGACTATCTGAATGGCATCTCTTATTTTTTAATTAATTAGAAAGACTGGCAACATATATTCTACTCAAGATTTGATTTTAAGTGAAAACAATATTTTCCATTTTGTTTTGTTGTTTAAATTACTTTGTTTTAAGAATATATCGTCGAAAATATTGCCCCACTCAAGTTGTACACCCCGTAAGCTATTACTTGAAGTTCTGAATTGTTTGCCACACCACTGTGTTTCTTAAGTTGCCATTTCATGACGATTGAATTATATAACTTCGGCAGATTTTGACCTGGAAATCTTAAAAGACTTGAGCCTTTTGACATCTTCAGAGCAAGGCAGTTACGGGATTTCCCCACAAAAATAATTGAGTATTACCATATATGCCAATGATCATTATTCCACTCCATGATGGTATTTGAAATAGCATGGCTTCTGCTAGTGGAAAACATACTTCCCACCCACTCACCACAATTAGTGCCTATTTATTGGTGATTTTAAATAAAATTGTGAACGATTACAACTCGACTTATATACAAGCAGATATATAAGCATCTATTTCTGATTGGTTACTGGGTTGGGTGATTGCCATCAAATAGAGCTTTACTGCGATTTTTCTTTCATTTCTTTTCGATGTTTCAAAGGGCAGTATGCGCAGCAGGTTCATGGTATGCACTTCGGGATCAAATCAACGCAGAAAAGGTCAGCAAAGTGAAGGGACCTGATGTTGAAAGACCAAAACTTTTAAGGATCTTTAGCGATATATCACTGGGGATGTAAACCACAGCTTTGTTATGTTTTTTTCACGTAGGTGGATTAACGTTTGGAGACGCTTGTGGTGTTATGCTTATTGCCGTAGGAAATAGATAAGATTTCAAATCTGGGCGAAGCTGTAAGCACTGATAACTTTGGAAAATACCCAACAATTCCCCCTCCACCTTGAGTTAAAGAGTTAGTTAGACTGGACTCTTCCACCTTGGTAAGAAAACCCGTCTACAAGGAGTAACTCTGGATTCAAACCAGTTAAACTCAGCCCAAAAAATGATACAGTGTCGCAATTTTTTCGTTGTTGACGGGTAGGATAAACACACACACATACATACATACACACGTATATATATATATATATATATATATATATATATATATATATATATATATATATGTCACAATCGTTTACATCACCCCACCAGCTGTTGCAGTAGAATACACCGACTGCTTCTCTGCTGAGGGTTAAGACCACTCCAACAGGTGTTCTGGATATGGCACTAAACAATCTGATGGTGGAAGTTTGGGAAATGTTTTGTACCCCTTCATTGCCATACTCAGGTTCGGCGTCGTAGAAACTGATAGGGTCATCTCTATGCTAAAATGGAACTAAACTCTGTACTAATTCCAGACTGAATTGTTTGAAATAGAACTTTTTTTAACATTGAAACTGCGTACTTATGCTAAACTGAATTGTTTAAAATAGAACCATTTTTGACAATAAAACTGTGTAGTTCTGCTAAACTGAATTGATTGAAATAGAGCTGTTGATACGCTGGGTACATCAAATAACATCTGCTTCTTGGCAAAAAATAGAAATTTATCCATTTGATTTCTTTGAAATTATGACAACCAAGTTAAGTGAATTCAGTCAGAAAAAATGTTATTCCTTTGTCAAAGAGGAAAACACCTCTGGAGCCATGTTAGAGGACATAATCCTCCATTTCCAGATGTTATTATATATATATATATAGAGAGAGAGAGAATGAGAGAGGGAGAGAGGGGGTGGTAAATTTTGGTAAATCTGAGATAATGATAAAGATATGTTGAAAAGTCAATATACCAAAAACTTACAACGTGTTTAGTTAAGAGATCTCGTTCTTTATTCAAGGAAGAACTTGTTCAGACAAAAATAAAAATTAAGTTTTTCTACTTTTTAGCAATAGAGGAAATAGATAAAATGATGAAAATATTGAAATATAAATGGAGAGAAAGGGTATAAAGACAAGAGACCAACTAGGAAAGAAAAGGGAGGGAAATAAATATAGGTTTGAGTTATGGTAGTAGAGGTGATTGACTTTCACTGTGATTATTTGGTTTGCTAGCCAAGGCTAGGTACCGTCAAGTGCATCAGCTTTCATCGGAGACTTGACTAGACAAGGCAAATAAATTTCAATGAGAAAGAGAGGAATACTTAAAGGCGATAGGTTTTGAGAAAAAGAAAATGAAAGGGAAGTAAAGGTGTTGGAGGGAGGCAGTAGTTCAATCGTATCATTTTTCATCAAATACATTAACTCAAATGGAATATCTAAATGGAAAGGAAAAAATAATTGGGAGCATTGAGGGAGAAAAAATGTTCGAGTTTTTGTTAGGAAATTTTTCGGTTAGTTTTTTTTTTCCATTCTCTATTATGATATTGTTTCCATTTAATATAATGTCTGCTAAGTAGGATAAAATCTGGAAGAAGCCAGAACGTTGTTTAATGAGATTTTTTTTTAAATTATTGAAGATTCCAACAATCTGTAGGACTTTTTGTAATGTATGGGTTTAAATAGAGAGGCTTGGGAAAATCGGATGGGTGTTTCTGATTTAACATGTGGGGGAAAAAAGGGTATTTGGCTCGTTAATTTAATTGATCGGTTATGTTCATAGATTTTTTTTGTCTAGGTTGTGTCGGGTTCCGCCGATATAATATTTGTCAAACTCTTTGAATGGAATAGAATATAGACTCTCGTGAGAAGTGGTCACGTTGATGGTGAGTTTCGAGATGTTAGTGATAGTTTTGTTAATTCTGTGATGTTATTTCTATAATTGGTATTCCTATTTTGGTTAATTCGTCATACAGAGGTTTGTTGTGTGAGTTAGTGGGTAGAGAGATAGCTCTGTATGTAATGGGAATAGTGGAAGTGTTTTTCTTAGATTTATCTGATGTGTGTATGTTGTGGGCTGTTTTCTTGCGTTTAATATGAACAATTTAGGGTATTTTAGGTTTTTAAGGGAATGTTCAGTATACTTAAATTCTTCATCTTGGCATTGTGAGCAACATATTCAAAATACTCATTAATAAAAGTCAATTATCAGGTCGTTTTTCATTTTGTTTTTGAGGTGGAAATAAAACTGTATATTGTTGTTTTTATGGTGGAAATAAAAATGTATATTGTTGTTTTCTGTGGGTTTACGGAAGACTTTAAAAGTTAAATCAATTTGAGATTTAATAATTAGGATCTCCGGGCAGAGTATGGGGTTATTTAATTCTTTTCCATATGTAAAGTTGATGGAGGGTTCAACATTGTTTTTTTTTTCTCTGCAATCTCTTTGATTTTTATGTTTTGGAATAAAAAAAAATAATATATCATCAATTTGTAGGGTTAATGGATAGTTTGTATTTAAAAGAAGCGGATTCTAAAAACACTAAAAATAGACAGGCTAAAGCCCGCTAAGTGGGTTTCCTATAGGGAGACCAGATATCTGTTTATGAAATGCATTAGAAAATTTTAAATAAATCATATTTGTAATGTGTTTGCAGATGTCGATCAAGCTGATTATGGGGGTGATGAGTTGAATTTAATTTTTCCTAAGTGAATAGCAAGACGGTTGAGGCTTATCTAATGGGAATATTTGTGTAGATGATCATTAAATAAGTTTCCAGATTTTTTCCGTATTGGAACTTTTATTAATATCACACACATGAAACTCTAGTCCCCTTCGAAGTAATCTCCTCCAGCTGCATTGAACTTGTTGTACGGTTCTGACAACCTATGCAAGGCCCCGTGGAAGTCCTCTTGTGTGAGCGTGTCAATGACCCTCGTCACAGCTTCTTTCATCTCCTCAATTATCTCATACCGACAGCCTCTGAGCTTAAGGAATGAGCAAAAGTCTCAGGGAGCAAGGTCTGGACTATAGGGACGGCAACGAACTGTCTTGATGCCCATGTTGGTCAAATAGTCTGTGACAAGGATGGAGTTGTGGACTGTTGTATTGTCCAGGTGGAAATGCCACCAACCCGATTTGAAGAGTGCGGGCCTCTTCCGACGGACTCTCTTCTTGAATTCCCTTAAAACAATCTCAACATAGTAACCCTAACACTAACACTTTGGCCAATCAACTCTGGTGTATTGCCTTCCGTGCTCCTCCCACACCTGTTATAATCCCTCACAGACTCCCTTCCTTCCTTGAATCTCTTATGCCACTCAAAAACTGATGCAAAACAGTCTGAAAAATTCCATACGTTTCTGTGGCATTTTTTCCAAATTTAAAAGAGAATTTTATTGCGTATCGCTCTTCTAAAGTGTCCTCACCTCCAGATTGCATTTTTGAAATATACCAGCTGTGACAATCAGGCTTTAGTAGGGTATATTCCAATTGCTGTCCATTTGAACTTGAAATCATAAAAATTAGTCGGACATCTTAGAAGATGTATAGTAATAACATGGTGAATTTTCAAGAGTCTACGACAATTGTAAATGCCTGTAAAAACAAAAGTCTGGAAACTTATTGAAGGCACCAGGTATATCTAAGCTATTCATAGTCTGTTTTTTGTTTTGTTTTGTTTTGTTTTTGTATATTGATCTCCTTGATTTTTTAAAGTAAGTCTCCGAAGTTTTTAACGTGTGCAGAGCCTGAGCTGAGTATGGGGGTTTAATATTTTAGCTATGGTGCGAGTTATTTTGTGGGCGACACTACCAATGCTGGAAATAATGGGTTGTAGAGGGTCTGATTGGTTGTCGAGTTAAGCTCACCGATTAAGATAGCCTAAAAACGGTTTGCTGCGGAAACGTTCACACACATACATACTCACATACACACACATATGTATCCGTCAGTGTGCATAAGTGTGAGGATGTATGTGTGTGTGCATGAGATGTGTATGAGAGAGAGAGAGATAGAGATAGATACAGAGAGGAAGATGTTTGTTCGTTTCTTTTTTTAATGGTATATCAACCTCTATGGGTTATTAAATGAATGCCTAAGCCATCATTGCTGAAGAACAGTCGTAGTAAATTTCTTTCAAAAGGGTGTGATACTGAAAATGAATAAAGTAGCACTACTACAGTTCAAACTGGAAATGACGTAACACTACACGAATAGATTCCGAGAGAGCATATTTACCCAACCCCTCCGCTCGGGTAGGATGTGACACAAGGTCAGTTTTTTAAGCGAAGTTTAACAGGTTTGAATTCAGAGTTTTCCTTCTCCTAGACTAGTTGCCTCACCAAAGCTGAAGAACCTAGTCTGCCCTACTACTTACCCATAGCTGGAGGGAGAATAATTGGATTCATACCTTTCCCGAGGGTATTAGTGCTATGTGAAATGCAATTAGTCTCGGCCAAGATTCATGCACAATAGATTCAGAGAGAGAGAGAGAGAGAGAGAGAGAGAGAGAGAGAGAGAGAGAGAGTGAGTGAGAGTGAGAGAGAGTAAAAGAAAAAGACATTGCTTACATCTATTTTAGAATTGCAATTCTTGGTCCGTCATTTGTGAGCTGGACGAAGTATTTATGGAAAAACACGTGTCAAACCTCCAAAGTTTGTCACACAGTGTCTGATTTTGTCATCGACGTTTATATCTTCAGTGATCAATGATCACATTGAAATATTAACACTTTGATTTTCACAGTAGGATAAACAATTCCTACGACAGTCAATTTATGTTTAAATGCATTGAAAGCGATCTATAATTTCGCCCGGTTGTGTGGCAGATAATATAAGGTTAACCACGTCAACTCTCACGGAAAGCCAAGTCGACTGGGTCAGAAGAATACACTGACTGCATCTCTGCAGTGGCGTAAGACACCCTCCCAACAAAGCTATGACACTAAACTGCGTCTGATTACTATTATGTAGAGTACCTATTTATTGCCATTACTACAGGATCTTTGACACGCAGTGGTTGTATCTAACTGGGTTCCATCGATGGGGCGAATAGAACTGTTTGACCATTTAACTTTATGCAAACAAATGAATGATGTTAAATTGAATTTTCAGCGTTAAGTAGCAATACTTGCAGCCATTAAACTGTGTTCATCAAATGGGCGAAGTTGAATAATTATTACTGTTGTAAAGCAATACTTGGAACCTTTAAATGTGTTCCAAAACTGAATTATTCGTATTACTTAGCAATCATCCTTATCATCATGTCACGCCGGCAGTACGGATCCTCCTGGTACTCTCTCTCACCACCTGTCCCTATCGTCCATCGCTCCCAGTAGGTCTTCAAGGTTACATGCTGTCTTTGCTCTGAACTGTTGTATAAAGGTTCTAGCTTGTCGTCCTACCTTCGCTCGTCCATGTGAAGTGGTCCACAGGAGTATGTCACTTATAAGTTTGTCCCTACTTCTTCTGAAATGTCATGCATGTTTGGTTCGTCTAACTTGGATCGTTTATGTGATGTGTGGTAAGTGGCCGGACAGCTGCTGCTTTGTGGGATGCTGTCTCCAGGACTTGTTCAGTATTGTTCACTGGATTCTTGTTTAATTGCCGTCAAGCTTTTTCTCGAATGGTTTAGTTAGCGTCTATGTAATGCATCCATATAGCTGTGTCGACACGACTTCTGCTTGGAAAAAAAACTGCGTTTTATCTTATCGATCAAGTCTGACTTCAGTATTACCGATAGCTATCGATAGCAGTCAATGCCTTTGCTAGTCGCATGTCAATGTCTGTCTCGGGTGATGGGACACTGCTTCCTTGGTAAATGAACTCGTCAACTAGTTTCAGTGAACTACCATTAAGGGTGGAGATGTCACCTCTTTGATTACAGCACATGTATTCCGTCTTGTATGTATTGAAATGGAGGCCTATGCCAGCAGCAGTTCGTTCCTGTGTATGTAGCTGGGTTTCGGCTTAGTCGGGTATATTTGCCAGAAGTGCTATGTCATCGGTGTAATCCGCGTCCGTAATTGTTTGAGTGAGGTGTCTTCTGCTTCTTTCCTTTGCCAGCTTGAGACTGTTATCTTTCGTTATATCAATAGACGTTCTAAGCACGTAGTCTCGAAAGATGATAAAGAAGTATTGGGCTAATGTGCCTCCTTGCAGCACAACTGCTGCAATGTGGAAGTAGTCTACATCCCAATCTGGGGAACGGACATTTACTTTCGTGTTTTTTATAGTATCATTATGCGTAGGCTATAGACGAGAAGTATTTGCTCCATCTTTCCTCTGTGTATGGAGTCAAATACCTTGGAGAAGTCGTCAAATAATATTGTTCCACGTACACCTTCTAAAATTCGACGGTTAGTCAAAATTTTTGATGTCCCTGACCGATTTTTCCGAAAGCCATGTTGGTTTTTCCGAAGTATCGTCTCAATTTTGGGTTCTATGCGGTTACATAGTAGGTGATTGTAGGTGCAAATAAATGGATACTGTTGAATTGAATTATT
>CAUZXS010002553.1:0-17500 GCA_963585895.1 Sepioteuthis lessoniana | reverse complement strand
TATACATACATATATATATACATACATATATATATACATACATATATATATATATATATATATATATATATACTGGGTGTTTCAGAAAAACTGATGTCTAATCTAATAAGTAGACCAATTTTTGTTCAAATGATTTCAAATTCTATCAGCAAATGTGGAACAATTTAAAATTTCCTATTTCATGTTTAACATTGCTTTTTTTTTCCAGAAGCAGAAATACCATTTACTGAAAAAAAAAAGGCATTTAAACATTAAACAAAGAATTTTGATTTGTTTCAACATATTGTGTGAAAATTTGAGATTATTTGAGAAAGAAATGGTCAAGTTATCAGATTAGAAAATTATATCAATTTTTCTAAAATACTCTGCATATTTCTTATGATATTGAATTTTTTGAAACCAACCAGTGCGCATATATATATATATATATATATATATAAAAGAGAGACACATACACTTTGAAAGAGAGAGAGAGAGAGAGAGAGAGAGAGAGAGAGAGAGAGAGAGAGAGAGAGAGAGTGAGAGTGAGAGAAAGAGAGGAGTGAGGGTGGAGAAAGAAAGCTACCCAGTTGTATGGGGAGTAACGGAAAAACAGGATTTTATATAAGCCTTAAAAACATATTTGAAAGTGATCAATATTTGGGTAATTTTGTTAATATTTTAATGTTTATTTACATCATTCAAAGAGTAAGTATAAACACTGAAATACTTTCAAAGTCAATTTTTCTTGTTTGCTAATGGAATATTGATTACCTATAACAGCATTTTTGTACTTACTTTCATCATACATGTTTTAAAAACTATTTCTAAATGTAGATAAATGAAGGTATATGCGAATACATGCATATAGCCTAATCTATCTATTTTTCAATCTCTATTCACATCAATCTAGCTCTGTCTGTTAACATCTATCTATCTCGATTCAAATCAATCTAGCTCTGTCTGTTAACATCTATCTATCTATTTTTCTATCTCGATTCAAATCAATCTAGCTCTGTCTGTTAACATCTATCTATCTATTTTTCTATCTCGATTCAAATCAATCTAGCTCTGTCTGTTAACATCTATCTATCTATTTTTCTATCTCGATTCAAATCAATCTAGCTCTGTCTGTTAACATCTATCTATCTATTTTTCCATCTCGATTCAAATCAATCTAGCTCTGTCTGTTAACATCTATCTATCTATTTTTCTATTTTTATTCATACCAATCTAGCTCTGTCTGTTAATATCTATCCATCTATTTTTCTATCTCTATTCATATCAATCTAGCTCTGTCTGTTAACATCTATCTATTTTTCTATCCCTATTCATATCAATCTAGCCCTGTCTGTTAACATCTATCTATTTTTCTATCTCTATTTATATCAATCTAGCTCTGTCGTTAACATCTATCTATTTTTCTATCTCTATTCATATCAATCTAGCCCTGTCTGTTAACATCTATCTATTTTTCTATCTCTATTCATATCAATCTAGCTCTGTCTGTTAACATCTATCTATTTTTCTATCCCTATTCATATCAATCTAGCCCTGTCTGTTAACATCTATGTATTTTTCTATCTCTATTCATATCAATCTAGCTCTGTCTGTTAACATCTATCTATTTTTCTATCTCTATTCATATCAATCTAGCTCTGTCTGTTAACATCTATCAATTTTTCTATCTCTATTCATATCAATCTAGCTCTGTCTGTTAACATCTATCAATTTTTCTATCTCTATTCATATCAATCTAGCTCTGTCTGTTAACATCTATCAATTTTTCTATCTCTATTTATATCAATCTAGCTCTGTCTGTTAACATCTATCTATTTTTCTATCTCTATTCATTTCAATCTAGCTCTGTCTGTTAACATCTATCTATCTATTTTTCTATCTTTATTCATATCAATCTAGCTCTGTCTGTTAATATCTATCCATCTATTTTTCTATCTCTATTCATATCAATCTAGCTCTGTCTGTTAACATCTATCTATCTATTTTTCTATCTCTATTCATATCAATCTAGCTCTGTCTGTTAACATCTATCTATCTATTTTTCTATCTTTATTCATATCAATCTAGCTCTGTCTGTTAACATCTATCCATCTATTTTTCTATCTCTATTTATATCAATCTAGCTCTGTCTGTTAACATCTATCTATTTTTCTATCTCTATTCATTTCAATCTAGCTCTGTCTGTTAACATCTATCTATTTTTCTATCATTATTCATATCAATCTAGCTCTGTCTGTTAATATCTATCCATCTATTTTTCTATCTCTATTTATATCAATCTAGCTCTGTCTGTTAACATCTATCAATTTTTCTATCTCTATTTATATCAATCTAGCTCTGTCTGTTAACATCTATCTATTTTTCTATCTCTATTCATTTCAATCTAGCTCTGTCTGTTAACATCCATCTATTTTTCTATCTTTATTCATATCAATCTAGCTCTGTCTGTTAACATCCATCTATTTTTCTATCTTTATTCATATAATCTAGCTCTGTCTGTTAACATCTATCCATCTATTTTTCTATCTCTATTTATATCAATCTAGCTCTGTCTGTTAACATCTATCTATTTTTCTATCTCTATTCATTTCAATCTAGCTCTGTCTGTTAACATCTATCTATTTTTCTATCTTTATTCATATCAATCTAGCTCTGTCTGTTAATATCTATCCATCTATTTTTCTATCTCTATTTATATCAATCTAGCTCTGTCTGTTAACATCTATCAATTTTTCTATCTCTATTTATATCAATCTAGCTCTGTCTGTTAACATCTATCTATTTTTCTATCTCTATTCATTTCAATCTAGCTCTGTCTGTTAACATCTATCTATTTTTCTATCCCTATTCATATCAATCTAGCCCTGTCTGTTAACATCTATCTATTTTTCTATCTTTATTCATATCAATCTAGCTCTGTCTGTTAACATCTATCTATTTTTCTATCTCTATTCATATCAATCTAGCTCTGTCCGTTAACATCTATCTATTTTTCTATCCCTATTCATATCAATCTAGCTCTGTCTGTTAACATCTATCTATTTTTCTATCTCTATTCATATAAATCTAGCTCTGTCTGTTAACATCTATCTATTTTTCTATCTCTATTCATTTCAATCTAGCTCTGTCTGTTAACATCTATCTATCTATTTTTCTATCTTTATTCATATCAATCTAGCTCTGTCTGTTAATATCTATCCATCTATCTTTCTATCTCTATTCATATCAATCTAGCTCTGTCTGTTAACATCTATCTATTTTTCTATCTCTATTCATATTGATCTAGCTCTGTCTGTTAACATCTATCTATTTTTCTATCTCTATTCATATTAATCTAGCTCTGTCTGTTAACATCTATCTATTTTTCTATCTCTATTCATATCAATCTAGCTCTGTCTGTTAACATCTATCTATTTTTCTATCTCTATTCATATCAATCTAGCTCTGTCTGTTAACATCTATCTATTTTTCTATTTTTATTCATATCAATCTAGCTCTGTCTGTTAACATCTATCTATCTATTTTTCTATCTTTATTCATATAATCTAGCTCTGTCTGTTAACATCTATCTATCTATTTTTCTATCTTTATTCATATCAATCTAGCTCTGTCTGTTAATATCTATCCATCTATTTTTCTATCTCTATTCATTTCAATCTAGCTCTGTCTGTTAACATCTATCTATCTATTTTTCTATCTTTATTCATATCAATCTAGCTCTGTCTGTTAACATCTATCTCTATTTTTCTGTCTTTATTCATATCAATCTAGCTCTGTCTGTTAATATCTATCCATCTATTTTTCTATCTCTATTCATTTCAATCTAGCTCTGTCTGTTAACACCTATCTATTTTTCTATCTCTATTCATATCAATGTAGCTCTGTCTGTTAACATCTATCTATTTTTCTATCTCTATTCATATCAATCTAGCTCTGTCTGTTAACATCTATTTTTCTATCTCTATTCATATCAATCTAGCTCTGTCTGTTAACATCTATCTATCTATTTTTCTATCTTTATTCATATCAATCTAGCTCTGTCTGTTAACATCTATCCATCTATTTTTCTATCTTGATTCATATCAATCTAGCTCTGTCTGTTAACATCTATCTATCTATTTTTCTATCTTTATTCATATCAATCTAGCTCAGTCTGTTAACATCTATCTATCTATTTTTCTATCTTGATTCATATCAATCTAGCTCTGTCTGTTAACATCTATCTCTATTTTTCTATCTTTATTCATATCAATCTAGCTCTGTCTGTTAATATCTATCCATCTATTTTTCTATCTCTATTCATTTCAATCTAGCTCTGTCTGTTAACATCTATCAATTTTTCTATCTCTATTCATATCAATCTAGCTCTGTCTGTTAACATCTATCTATTTTTCTATCTCTATTCATATCAATCTAGCTCTGTCTGTTAACATCTATCAATTTTTCTATCTCTATTCATCTCAATCTAGCTCTGTCTGTTAACATCTATCTATTTTTCTATCTCTATTCATATCAATCTAGCTCTGTTAACATCTGTCCATGTCTGTATCTATACACACACACACACGCACACACACACACACACACACACACACACACACACACACACACACACACACACACACACGCGTACAATGAATACACTACTATTACCTATATTTTATAAATGTTAACAAAAAATATTATCTTCATAGATATAAACCTAATCTGTAACTTATAATGTATTGACAGACATACAAATTCATCAATAATGTCAGAGAAACTTCATTTTTTTTACAGAAATAAAAAAAAATTTAAAAATATCATTCAACTGAAGAACCGGTGCTGCCAATAACTTTTTGAAGAGTCATTTTTAATTCTTCAGACAACTGAACTGCTTCTTAGACTTCTTGGTGTTAATGTAACGAAAGTCACGATAGTGGATTCATCTGTTTCATACATTTATGACCAACTTTTTCTGAGCAGCTATTTTTTTCCAGAGGAAGAGACTCCTTCATTTTTATCCTGTGGATTTTTTTATGCCTGAGGTGGGTTTAAAAAAGGGTTAGCCAAAACGCATTAATAATATAAAGAATTCAAAGAAGAGGTGGATTATTTATAGAATTTTCAAGCATAGGCACTGGCATATCTAACAACAGATGTACAGGCTCAACCTACATATTATGTTGGACAGTTTATATTTGTTATCTTATAAGCAAAGTTTATATATATATATATATATATATATATATATATATATATATGTGTGTGTGCGTGTGTGTGTGTGTGTGTGTGTGTGTGTGTGTGATTAAATTGGACAGAGACTTTGTGTCTGCCTGTTCTATCTTTGAGCCATTCAAGTCTTTGTATATCAATTGAATGAATTTAGAAAGTCACCATATGTTTCTCAAGTACTTTTCAATCTGACTGGAGCCATCTTCAGAAAAGCAAATAATGAAATGACAAACACTATGATAAGTCATATACATTTGAATAAAGAGTCAGAGCAAGAACAAGTATAAGGGGAATTTACAAAAGAAAAGAATTTGATCAGAAGTATGATGAAGAATTGGCAGAAAATGTACTATTGGCACATTAGAATATGGTTGGTATATCTAAAGTTGATCTTGTTTAAGAAAGGTTTGTTAATCTTTATATATTAAAAGAGAAAGTGCTACCAAGATGTACATATATATATTATTGGTTGTTTGGGTTTGATGGCATATCAACCTTTGTAGGTTATTTAATACCAAATCCATTTTTATACGAATAATCAGTTCTATTTCAAACAATTCAGTTTAGCATGAGTACACAGTTTAATTGTCAAAAACATTTCTATTTCAAGCTATTTAGTTTAGTAAAAACAGTTCTAATTAAAACTATTTAGTTTAGTGTGAGTACAGTTTCAATGTCAAAAACAGTTCTATATCAAACAATTTAGTTTAGCATGAATACACAGAATAGTTCTATTTAACCCAGAGACAGAGCCCTATCAGGTGCTACCACTCAGGGCAAAAGTGGACCAGGGAGCAATGTCAATAAAGGGGTGCTCCAAATTCCCCAAAGTTCCAGCATCACTGGAACCTCACCATCAGATTGTTTAGTGTCATGTCTAGGACACTCATTGGGGGAATCTTACCCTTCTTCAGAGCTGTAGTCGGTGTATTCTACAGTTCTAACCGACTGGGCAATATATATATATATATATATATATATATATATATATATATATATATATTTTTATTTTGAGGAGTGTATATTCAGGCAGCAAGTTGTTATTAAGGTAAGTTTTATTAAAGATGATGGAACACTGTTTATTTTTTTTATTTGTAATTTTTCCAATCTTTTTCTTATTTTTCTTATATATATATATATATAAGTATACATTAAAATATTAACTAAATTATAAAAATATTGATCACTTACAAATATGTTTTCACAACTTATATAAAATGCTCTCCTCTCCTGATGGGGTAGCTTTCTTTTTACCCACCTCTGACTTTCTCTTTTTCTCTTTCTAAGTGTAGGTGAGTCTCCTTTATATATATATATATATATATATATTATACAGGTTGTTTAAAAAATTTGATATCATTTGAGATATATAGGGTATTTCAGAAAAATTAATATAATGATGAAATTTAATTACTTGTCCAGTTCTCTCTCACAAGATCTTTAATTTTCACCCTATATGTAGAAACAAATCACAGTTCTTTGTTTTATGCTTAAATGCCTTCTTTTTTTTCAGTGGATGGTATTTCTATGCCAGAAAAGTGAAAAACATTCAACATTAAATATAATATTGTGAATTGTTCTCCACATGGTGTTAAAATTTGAAATCATTTGAACTAGAATTGGTCAAGATATTAGATTACAAAATGATATCAGTTTTTCTGAATCACCCTATATATATATATATATATATATGACTATATATATATATATATAACTTTATATATATACTCCCCTACCCCCATAGGGTTGAGTTCTTTAGTGAATGAAGTAATCGTGTTGCCATTAGCGTTTATTGCAAAGCTCTTCATATACATATGAATTGAGCTCTTGGTAGCCGTTAAGCGGATGTATGTAAACAATTGTAATTGTGATTTATAACCATTTAAAATTTACTTCGCTGCTATTAGTTCCTCGTGGATGAGAGGTAGAGTCTTGGATTGGTGTTTGAGTCAATATATATTTATTTATTTGCGGGAAGTAAAATATTGTTATCTGCAAATTGTCTCAAATATATCTTAAAATGAGTGCGAAAACGCTGATTGGTCAATAAATACAAAAATTTGTATACAATAATTACAGCTTCTCAAGCCCCTTTTTGGCACAAAAATTAACACTACTTTTTAGCATGTAAATCAATTAAGTTCCCATATGTATAAATCACGCAATCATCAGACAGAAATATTTCCTTCTTATGATAGTTATAATGAACATTGATGAGTATATAATTTGGGATATTTTAGATTTTATATACATAAATCTATCTATCAATCTATCTATCTATCTATCTATGTCAACCAGTCCATATCTATCTGTGTTAATCTTTATCTAGCTTTCTCTGTATCTTTGTAGGGAATGAATAAAGAAATAAAGAATTTTAAAATCAAATTTAATTAAAAAAAAAAAACAGAAAAAGAAAACTATTAAATTTGAAGAAACTCCCAGAGGTCTCTAACGGAAAAGGAGATGATGCCTGCATAAAAAGAAAAAGGTTTTCTTCTTGACAAAGGGGACCAAGTATTCTTTCTCTTTCAGGCGGTGACCAGCATTTTGATAACATCGTTGCTGCCGTGTCTGGGCACCACACCTACATCTTTAGACATAGCAATGGTTAGTCCCTTTTAGCCAGTAGCAGCACTCTCTCGGTCGACATGATGCTGAGATATACAAACCCACAAAAGAACTATAAGCTAATTCTTTAGCAGACTTTGACAAACTTCCAAAAGGAAACTAACCCTTATGAAAGCCCAAAATACCAAATGCGGACCATACATACATGAAAACGATTTAACGTATTCTGACACCTTAACTGGAGGATTCACCATTTCAATGTATTCAGGAAAAACTTCCTCATACATGAAATGCTTGTTGAACCCAGTAAATAAAGGAAAGTATAAAAGAAACGTCTTCATCGCTTATCTGCTTCTATCTTTTCTTTTGTATAATTCTTTTTGGGACTTTCTTGGGCAAGGCATTACGCTGGCCAGTCGACGTGGGGTAAAATGAAATAACCAAAATATGGAATCAGATATCTTACGGCAACACAGCCTTGCCCTTAGCCCCTGACCTTCAAACTTCAAACTTCAAACCCCACATCTTTACCTTCTATGGAGCTAGCGTGTCCCCTTGTTGTACTCCTGCTACAATGTCGAAGTATTCTGTGTCTCCATCTGGTGAACGTACTTTCACTTTGGTGTTTCTATAGAGAATTTTGGGATATTTTAGATTTTATATATATAAATCTATCTATCAAACTATCTATCTATCGATGTCAACCAGTCCATATCTATCGATGTTAATCTGTATCTAGCTATCTATGTATCTTTACCTTCTAACCTATCTCTATATTTCTTATTTTCTCTTGAAGTATGTTTGTCTATGAGTTAGGATGATGTCTCTCTGCATATTCACATATACCTGCATATACTCAAACGATAGACAAATTTTAGTCCTACATGTGAAATGAAAGAAAATATTCCAAAAAATCCAATTTTGCTTTCAGCTGTTACAATTGTTTCAGAAATTAAAACAAATTTTCAGTGTTTAAACAAAACAAACTTACTTCATAGAATTCCTCACATAAAAAGAAATCCAAATTTCTTTCCTTTATAAACAAAATATAATAAAAAAAGCAAACCTTATAATTTTCTGCATAATACTTTTTACACCTTGAATATTTTCCTTCTTTATTTGTTTTTGGTTACATTTATAAAATGCATATGTGAATCCACATTTATAAATACGAATATATATATATATATATATATATATATATATAATGTGTGTGCGTGTGTATTGATCAGTATATTTACTTGTCAATATATATAATCATGTATATAGACATTTATCTTTAAGAATATATTGATGTCAATACATACTGACTTTTTTACCTATCTTTATATCTAAACTCACACACATACACACACACACAAACATGCACACATACATGCACACACACATACACACACACTCACTTATATATATATATATATATATATATGTAGAGAGAGAGAGGAAAATCAAGGAATAATGGCTAAAATGCTGAACTGCAACCTGAAAGTAAGTAGGTTCAAACTCTAGAGTGTGTGTTCATTACTTAAGTATCTATCTATCTATCTAGCTAGCTAGCTTTGAATGGACTGAGATAGATAGATAGATAGATAGATATTAGCAACTAAAGATAGATATGCAAACAAATACACTCATGTACACTCACACACAAATGCACACACACATATGTATGTGTGTGTGTGTGTGTGTGTGTGTATGTGTGTGCATGGTTTAATTACTTCAGCATCTATCTATCTATCTATCTATCTATTCAGCTGGCTAGTTAGCAAGCTAGATAGATACATAGATAGATTTGAATTGACTGAGATAGATAGATGTACACACACACACACACACACACACACACATACATACACACATATATGGAAGTGGTGGAAGATTTTCTATATATGTGTGCAAGTATATTGTCTGGTCTTTCCATTTAGCTGATATAAATGTTAAAAACTCAGTTAAGAGTAGGAAGGCTAAAGGTAGATAATCAATACTGTGAAATCAGCTGCAGGTAAGCATTGTTCTGAACCACTTGGAATTGACAAAAGGTATCCAGTGAGGTATTTCAAGAAGAGAACTTTGAACAGTAAAGAAATTTAATGAAAATTACTTGAAGAACAATCATAGACAAAAAAAAAAAGAACAAAATCTTTTAATGCATTCATATGAAATTCCTATTTATTTATGAAAATTGTATTTCACAAAATATAGCTTTTAAGTATAATTAAAAATTACAAAAATTCTCATTATATATATATATATATACCAGCCCACTGGCATAATGGTTAGAGTGTTTGCCAGAGTTCATTCCCATGTTGAGTCTTACCAAAGTCTCAAAAATAGTACTTGATGCCTCCTAGCTTAACACTCAGCATTATTAGGTATGGATCAAGGATAAGTGGAGCAATCGAGGGTAAGGAGTTGTGCTCTCTCCTACACCTGCGCATAGTAGCTATTGAAGCTTTTGGGTCACCTTCAACAATGGTCCTAACAACTTACTTACTTCATATATATATATGTATATATATATATGGAAGTAAATGATGGAGTAAAATCCAACAATTTAGTGAAAGAATTGATAACAAGCTAATCCAAACAGAAGGAGAGATCTATTAAGAAACAAAGTCGACGCTATAGCGTTTTGCTTCAAATGAACCATCATTGCGACTGGGAGAGTTGTTAAATCGATGATGGATATTTAAAAAGTTTGGTAAAAAAAACAAGGGAAAACCTATATATCCGGAAAAGTTGTCCATTAAATCAATAAACCAGTGTTAGATTTTAAAATTGTCATGTGATTTTTGGAGAATATCATGTAGAATTTCTATGTTCCATTTGTACATCGAGAAAAATTTTGAATTATATATATATATATATAATATAAACATTGAACAAATAAGAAAAGTTTCATGAAAAGTGTGCAGCAGAACAGGAATAAATCAGTAAGTATTAGAATTATAAACACAATAAATTCATTATGTAAGTTTTATGTCTTCAGACATGACCATCTGAACATTGGAGAAAACATTTATATATATATATATATATATATATACACATTATAAAATGTAACATTTTATGAAACATTTATATATATATATATATATACATTATAGAATGTAAACATTAAAAAAAAAGTCTGCCATAACCAAAGGTTGTTCCAGACAATTAACTCCAACTGGAAATTCACAGACACAAATCAAGGATTAAAAAAGAATCACAACCCTATCAAAACAGCCACCACTATAAAACCAAAGGAACTGCTCAAATCAACCACTGACTTCCTGAAGATGGCTTTAAGAGTCATAAACACCAGCAGAAGTAAAATAATGAATAGCCTAAAACCAAATTCACTTGTGGACCAATACATTTTAAAGTATTTACTTTTTTCTCTGATTGGATTAATGAAAAAAAAATCTGTGTATATATATATATATATATATATATAAATATATTTACTGGCCAAAGGTTGTTAGAGACAATTAACTCGAGCTTGACGTTCCCAGACACACATTTGGAAATTAAAAAGAACTACAACCTTATCAAAACAGCCACCACTATAAAACCAAAGGAACTGCTCAAATCAACCACTGACTTCCTGAAGATGGCTTTAAGAGTCATAAACACCAGCAGAAGTAAAATAATGAATAGCCTAAAACCAAATTCACTTGTGGACCAATACATTTTAAAGTATTTACTTTTTTCTCTGATTGGATTAATGAAAAAAAAATCTGTGTATATATATATATATATATATATATATATAAATATATTTACTGGCCAAAGGTTGTTAGAGACAATTAACTCGAGCTTGACGTTCCCAGACACACATTTGGAAATTAAAAAGAACTACAACCTTACCAAAACAGCCACCACTATAAAACCAAAGGAACTGCTCAAATAAACCATTAACTTCCTAAAGACAACTTTAAAAGTCAGGAACATGAGTGTAGAAGAAAAATAAATCACCTAAATGCAAATTCACTGGCTGACCTATTCATTTTTGCATATATATATATATATATATATATGACAGAAGCAACAGTTTGGAAACATACAAATATGCAAGAACAAAATAAATAAATTAAAAAAATACAAATCTCTTCATGGACCTACCTATTCTAATATATATATATATATATATATGTATATAACCAAGGTAATTTGAGAACTGATTGGAGTGAATGATATAATCATAGGTTACTGTAAACAGAAGTTCCAGTGGGCTGGGCATATGACAGGGTTCACCCATGGAGTTGCCAAATGATATCCAGGAAACTGGGAACAACCAGCTTGAATACCTCATTGATAGGAAGACAAAATTGTCAAGTGATTTGGAAAGGTGAGAACAAGAACAAAATCGAAGCGCATTGTGTACAACACTATGGGAAACATTGGACTGTTTGGAATAAAGAAATATATATATATACATATATATATATATTCTGCTGCACTGACTGAATTTTGAAATGACTTTTAAAAGTGTCTTCATTCTAAAAGGGCCCTTTCTTTTGGTCTCATCTTCTCAGAGAATGTTTGAGATACGGGCAAAAGTAAAAATTACATGGATTCACAATGAGAAACTGGTGGTGTGTGAGAAAACAGAGACAACAATTAAAATTCCTATGGATTCATGTAATTTTTCTGTATTGCCTGTGTCTTGAAAATTCTCTGAGGAGTTGAGTCCAAAAGAAAGGGCCCTTTTTTACAATACATACACTTTTACAAGCCATTAAAAAAAAATATATATATATGTTAAATCATGCAAGTTACCTCCCCTGATACTCTCGAGAAAAGAGAGTGTTTTTCTTGGATCGGAAGAGAAGGGATAGCCATACTTGTTTTTGTGATAGGGGAATGAGGACTAGTGGGAAGATGGCGTCTCTCCGTATACTGAGTGTTATAGTCTCAATTCTTTATATATATATATATATATATATATATATATACTGTAAATTGCAGTGTATAAGTTGACCTTTTAAGCCTGAAAAAAATCTCTAAAATCTAAATCTTTACCCCAGAATAGTCAAACGATGGTAAATGTTTGGATTTTACTCCTGCTTATGATATAAAAAAATAAACGCAAAGGAGAAGAGTTTGTGAGAAAAAGTGCACAAAGTCATTGCAGTAGAACAGTTATACAATCCGGAAAAATATCGAGTTAAAAAACACTAGCAGTCCATTACTTTAAGTTTTATGTGGTGTGGATAATCATCAGACTGTAGAATGAAAATAAAAGTCCAATCAATCATAATTATAGAGTGGTACTAAGTCATGGCTTGAGATGGAAGTACGTGTGACATTCACACATGGAGAAATAACATACATGAAAATATATATATATATATTCATATATATATATATATATATATATATATTCATATACACTCAGCCATGGGGGTTAAGCACTCTGGCAAAGGAATTGTCGGCTGCTGCTCGCATAATGCAAAGCTCTTCGAAAGAATTGAGCACTCTGATAACCGATAGGATATAAAAATGTAAACAAACGGATGCTGCTGCTGTTGCTACATAAATACCTTAAAAATTCCCTTAGCCAACAAAGTCCGCTTGTTGACCGAGTGGACTGAGACTTTGTCTAACATAAAGTTGGATGGGTTTCGATCCCGGCTTTGAGTGTCCTGCGCGTCTAGCCACACTGAAGAGTTCTGATAGAATGAAACAGTCTGTCTGTGGATGACAATATATATATATATATATATAGAGAGAGAGAGAGACAGAAATTTACAGAAATATAGCAATATTGAATTTGTCAGGTGATAAATGACATGTGAAAAATCTATTAGCATGTCAACACATTGATATAATTCTGTACACCACATGAAAATTTAGTCCAGTCAGCTGGAGATAAAGAATGTACCAACTATATCTTTGCAGAGTGATAAGGACCCGGCTGAATGTCCTGTTTATGACACAAAACAATCTGACAGTGAAACTCCAGACACAGAGATTTGGGGAAAACAGAGTATCCCTTCATTGCCATTACTCCCAGGTCTACTCTGGCCTGGAGTGGTAACACCTGATAGGGTCCTACCAGTGAGTCAAATAGAACTGACATTTAAACAGCATGGAAACAACTAAATTCAGCTAAATTGAATTGTCTCAAATAGAACAGTTTGACCATTTAACTATGTGTAAACAAATGACTGATATTTAATTGATTTATTAGTGATAAATAGCAATACTTGGAATCATTTAACTTTGATGATATATGCTAAATTAAATTGTTAGAAATAGAACTGTTTGAACATCCTCCCTGGCTATGTATTAAATACTATCACAGCTGTTCTTTTATAAAGATGGTTTAGGCATTCAATAACCTGTAAAGTTTGATATGCCATAAAATAAAGAAACCAAAGCAAACCTTTGTAGACAAACAAACAGTTTGATTTAAGTTGGTGACCATAGTTGAGGGTGACCCGAAAGCTCCCTTTTTAATAGCTACCACCCCAAGGTGTAAGGGGGTGCACTACTCCTTGCTCCACTTTACCCTGGATTCTTATCTTATAATGCTGTGTTAAGCAAGGCAACATCAAGTACCATTTTCTGAGTTTTTGGTATGACTCAATCTGGGATTGAACCCCAGTCTTCTGGACCACTGGTCAACACTCTACTATGCAACATATTATTTTTATGAGGAAAAGAGAGTCTTTTCTGGACAAAATCTCTACCGATAAACAATAAGCTATGTTGCTGCAAGTCTGAACTAATCAAATAGAGCTTAAAGTCCCAAACTTTAAAAGAAAAAATAACAAATTGTTTCCTACAATAAAAATCCCCATTTAATTAAAAATTACTAATTATAATTTAAGATAGTTCTTTAGGTTGGAGATGTGAAATAATTATATAATAAAATTTTTTATTCAGTAAATCCTTTAAATAAGTGTCACTCAGATTTTTTAAAAAATCTTTTCTTTACAAGACTTAACCTGTAACCCTGAATAAATATTTTGTTTCTTTTTTTTTCTTTTTTTTTTTGTATTTTTTTTTAATAATTTGTTTTGAAAATTCATATAATTTTTTTTCATTTAATTTGTTTTGAAAATTCATATAATTCCTTAAAAAAATAAATTAAGATTTTGGTATCTATAAATTATTTTGATCTTTTTTATATTTTTATAAAATGATATTTTTGATATTTTGAATTATTTGGGGAAATGATAAATTTAAATTAACAAGGTTAAAATCATTTGCAATTTCAAAAAGCAAGGGAAATGACTATAATTTCCACCCAGAAATGATTATGGAAAATGTCTCATTCCATACTAAACAAAAATGGGGACTACAAATCAGAGAAAAAAAAAAAACTAAAAAGAGAAAAAAAAGAAAACTTTCTCTGAATGTTATTTTGTTTTTACTCGTAAAATCAATAACACCCAGATTACAGTAATATGATCAAAAAATAATTCTATTCACTGTTTTGGCTCAAATATATTGTTTAAATGCTTGAAAAACCTACTGAATGTAAGGAATGCATTTTTTAACATGAAATACTCTATGAAAAGAAAAAATGATGATCTAACTCTCTCCAATATATCTCCTAAATGCATGAAATATATATTCATATATAACAGTTATTTGGGGACAGAGGTAACATTCCTTTGATCAACCTGATTAAAAATTACCAAAAAAAGATTTAATTTATCCCAGATAACTTGATCTTTTACGTCACTCCTAATTGGGGAGTGAGAGAAAATCTTAGTCTATTTAAGATTTTTGGATCATCTAAATTCAGTTGCCTATAGTTATTTACCAAGTTTAGGTGAGCTTGGTGCAAGGCCAGCAGTATGGAGAGCCAAATGAGAATCAAACCTACAAAAAAAGCTTGTTAATGCTTACCTGGCTCACAGGCTGTTACATCATTTGATGAACCCTTTAGCTTAGATTTAGTTCTAAGCCAGAAGTAGAGGACACTTTGTGAGGATAATTTACTAATCACTAATAACCGATATTCAAGACTAGCTCATGATACAGCCAAAACAATGTTGGCATTTTTAAGGATGCAAAGTGTACTGCAAATATGCTTTGCACAAAAGGAAAGACATATATATATATATGTATATATATATATATATATATATATATATATATATATATATATTATCATCCACAGACTGACTGTTTCATTGTATCACAACACTTCAGTGTGGCTAGACACACAAGACACTTCAAGCTAGGTTCGAAATCTGCCAAACTTTACGCTTGACATGATATCTAACTGCTCATCTATTTCAGCCTCATACATGGATATATACATATATATATATATATATATATATGTTGGGGGTATAAGGAGTTCCAGGGTAATGAAAAAGCCAAAGTGAAGGCAAACCTTCAAGGAAAAGTTAACTCCAAAATCAAAACTGGAGAAGGAAGCTCCTGTATCAAACTTCTACTGACTTGTTGCTATCTTTGAAGAGAAGAGTTTACAAGAAATTACAGTGAAATAAAATCCGCAGTTTTTTTTTTCTATGCTAGTCACTGAGCTGTATCTACACAGCCCCAGAGAGTGGCATTTGCATCTTACATACATATGTCAATATAACCCCACAACAAACAGATGTAAAGTTAACTAATCTGGCATTTTGTGTATATTTTTCACAAGTTAAATGAGTAATTACTCGGGATATTTGAGTTAAATTAAGATGGTGAAAACAGCTATCATCTGTCAAGATGTGACTGCCATTATATATATATATATATATATATATATATATATATATATATATATATATATACACACACACACACACACACACACACACACACACACACACACACACACACACACACCGGGACATTGGCCCAGCGGTTAGAGTGTTCGCCAATTGCCCGGGAGACCTGGGTTCAATCCCAGGTCGAGTCATACCAAAGACTTTAAAAATGGTACTTGATACCACCTTGCTTAACACTCAGCATTATAAGGTACGGTTCAAGGGTAAAGTGGAGCAATCCTGGGAATGGAGTAGCGCCCTCCCCTACACCTTGGTGTAGTAGCTATCGAAAATGGGGCCTTCGGGTCACCCTCGACTATGGTCGCTAACTTTACTTACTTTACTATATATACACACACACACACACATATATATATATATATACACACACATATATATATACATATATATACACACATATATATATATATATATACGTATACATATATATATATACGTATACATATATATATATATACATATATATATATATACATACATACATACATACATATATATATTATATATATACATATATATATATATATATACATACACACACACATATATATATACACATATATATATATATATGTATATATATATATACATACATATGTATATATATATACATACATATATATACATACATATATATACACATACAAATATATACATACATATATATACACACATATATATGCACATACATATATATATATATATATATACACATATATTTATGTATATACATACACATATATATATATATATATATATATAGTCATCCACAGACAGATCTGTTTCGTTCTATCAGAACTTATTAGTGTGGCTAGACAGTATCTTCACGTAGCTGGGATCGAAACCTGGTTGACTCAAACGTCAAACCAAAGCTTCTAACCATTCAACACGAGGATATATTAGCTGCGAAGTAACTTTTAAACGGTTATGAATCACAATTACTATCGTTTACATATATTCCGTTCAATGGTACA
>CAUZXS010002552.1:127500-172500 GCA_963585895.1 Sepioteuthis lessoniana | reverse complement strand
AAAGATTAATTTTTGTCAAATCAAGAATAGACAAGACACAACAAAATAGCAGATGTAGTTTATGTGGTGATAGAGATGAAGCAATCAATCACATAAGCGAATGCAGTCAATTCGTGTAAAGAGAGCTGACACAACTAGGTGGGTAAGGTGATCCACAGAGAATGGTGCCAGAAGTTTAAATTTGATCATACGAACAAATGGTATATGCGCAATTCAGAATCCATCCTAGAAAATGAGACACAAAATTCTTTGGGATTTTGAGAAACAAACAGATCATCTAATCTCACCCAGAAAACTAGATCTAGTAATTGTCAACCAAAAAAAAAAAAAAATAAAATAAAACCTGCCAAATAGAGGACTTTGCCATTCCAGCTGACCACTGGGTAAAATTGAAGGAAAGTGAGAAGAGAGAGAGATACTTAGAACTTGCAAAATCCAAAAGATGCATTTCTTTTTTTTTTTGGTGTTAAGTAACACTAGGTCTGATCTTCTCGACAGGGTTAGGTGATCCATTTATATCTCAAAATATATTATATTTATTACTAACTTGAAACTGTATTACACTGTGCAAACAAATGACTATTAATAAATAGAAATAATTATATGAACCCGTATAATTAGCAGAATTAGACTCGAGTACTTGACACAATACATGAAAATTATTTATTAGATGAGAATAGCTCATATCATAATTGTAAATTATTTGTATTAAGAATAGATACTTGAAGCTATAATTGTTTATTAAGAATTATTATTAGTTGTGGCTTGGATCAGTGAAAGGAATAGTGGGTATGTTTCAATATAAATAGGAGCAATAGAATGTAAATTTTATAGTTGCAAGTCATTTTTTATTTAGAACTTTTTATATTCACCTACTATATATGAATGAATAAAAAAACAAACAAACATTGTGACTATATATATATAAAATGTTTGTTATTGGTCCAAAGAAATATATTTAGAATATCTTTTAAAATAGGTAGGTCCATGACGAGATTTGTATTTTTTTAATTAAATTTTGAAATAAATAAATTTTTTGAATTAAACTTTGAAATAAATAAATTAAAAAAATAGAAATCTCTTTGTGTACCTGCCTACTTTAATATATATATATATATATATATATATATATATATCATCAAACTCTGCAACATTCAAATTTAATTTTGAACCGTTGTATATTGCAATGTTTGACAACAGAATTTCAATCCTGTAAAACTTGCTCATCAATACCTAATCATATCCTGTTTGATTGTATAATGTTTCATTAAAATTAATGAAATCCTGGTATCTTTAATTTAGAAGAAAAACTTTTTATCAGAAGGCGTTAAGAGTGGTTGATGTATAAGTATATATTATTAAATCAACAATATGAGGTTTTCTTTTTATTTCTCTTTAGACTATCGATAACTTCAGCTAGCATGAGAGTATGGTATTTGTGCAATATGGTAGAAATCTAATAAAGATAATCAGCAAACAGATATGTTTGACCTATGAATGGGACTTTAACTGGTACTACATCTCCAGGTCACAGTGAAACTGGAAGTAATGGCAATGAAGAGATTCTCCATCCTCCTCAGATCTCCAGAAGTGGAGCTTCACCACTGAATGCAGTTTTGTGTCATATCCAGAACACCTATATTTTTTGGTTATGGTGGTGGGGTGTCTTACTCCTCTGCAAGGGATACAGTCAGCCTATTCTAAGCCCCACTGACAGGGTGACTGTTTCGCAATTGGCTACATAAAAAAAAATCAGATTATGATAAAGATCATGAGTCTTATTTATACCCAGGCAAACAGCAGTTTTGGAAGATTTAGGAAGACTTGCCAGAGTAAAAAAATATTTAGCCTCAAATCAAAATCACTTGGTCAGTCAAGGAAACTGACAGTGAGATAAATCCAATTAACCTCTTACTTACCAATCCGAGTAAATTTGCTTTCACACATTGTCAAAAATCTGTGGCAAAAGATCAATAAGATGAGACTAGCAGATTTCTAATTTAATTTTGTATAAACCAAGCTATTATATAGCAGTTTTAAACATATACTAAATATAGTGGGTATTCCTTATTGCTACTGGGAAAATATATATCACCTATGACCATCAAGCAAGTCATGAAAACCCTTGTTCACTCGAAAAAATATAGCCAATGATAGTGACTGTGAAAAAAATTGTATTTTGTAGCTGAAAATCTTGCTTTGTAAATTCCCCTGTCAACAGGGTTTAGAAGCTTTAACTAGGAATAACACTATACAGGATCTGATGGTGAGGCTTCAGTTCTGGAGCTCTGGAGAGGTTAGAGTACACTTTCATTTTCATTACTCTCAGTGTTGCTTTGACCTGAATTTATAGTACTTGTTAGGGTTACATCTATGGATCAAATTGATTTGTTTAAACAGAGTAAATGAATAAACAAATCACAAAATTGATACTGAGTGCAGCTGATATATCTCACATTTTTAACTATTACCTCTGTAAAAGTAAAAGTAAAGTTGGTGACTGTAGTTGAGGGACACCAGAAGGCTCCCTTTTCAATAGCTACTACACCGAGGTGTAGGGGAGGACGCTACTCCATTCCCTGGATTGCTCTATTTTACCCTTGATCCTAACCTTATAATGCTGTGTGTTAAGCAAGGAGGTATCAAGTACCATTTTTAAAGTCGTTGGTATGACGCGACCTGGGATTGAATCCAGGTCTCCTGGATCATTGGCGAACACTGTAAGTGAATCTTGGCAAGTTGTAATGGTAGCACCATCTTGCTAAGATTTTACCAGATTTTTGTTTTTTTGAGAAATGTTCACAAATGGAAATAGTACACACTGTTTTCTGTTGAAATATTTTTATGAGATTAGTGAATCCGTAATTGCTGTACAGAGAGCTTTTTATGCTCATTTCATGATATGTTGCAATGATGCTGTTTCAGATACTGTTAAGAGTTGAAAATTTCAGAACCACAGCATCATTCTGCAATAATATAGAATAAGCATGAAGAATTCTATGCAGCAATTATAGATATATTAGTCCTAAAATTATAGATATAGTCTTAAAAATGCTTTAACAACCAATGCACAGTTCAATCAATGACCATAACTAATTGGATCTGAAAAAAAAAACCCACCAAAAAACAAAAAATAAGGCATTAGCTAGATGGAGCTACAATTACCACTTGCCTAAGTTCACTTGCACTTCACAAGTAATCGTTTAAAATATGGGAGGTATTTCTGTCTTAGTCTGTATAAAATAGCCATGCAAATAGCAGTATAAAATAGACTGCCCTTCCCAGAATGCCACACAAACTAGATCATCTCTTTGATGATGCCCCACACAACAGTATATAATAAGATACCCACCATGTGAGACATGATGATTGCAGGGGCAAGAAACTGACAGTCACCAAGTGCTGTAGACTGTGTCTGCACTATCCTAACATGGATGAATATGGCTAATCACCAATATTTAGCACTCTTTATTCATAGATATATCAAACAACATTTTATATATAGGGTGACACCCATGGTGTAAGGGATATTGTTGTTGGAAATGGACATAGCTATTCAAGTTCAAACCCTGAACAAAGCCGTTTGCATTTCACATAGCAGTTATACTCTTGAGAAAGGTATGAATCCAATTATTCTCCCTCTATCTGAGGGTAAATAGTAGGGCAGACGAAGATCTTTAAAGTTAGTATAGCAGCTGGACTAGGAGAAGGAAAACTGATTTCAAAACTGTTAAACTCTGCTAAAAAATTGACTTTGTGTTGCAACCTGCTTGTACAGAGGTGTTGGTAAATGCATATTTTTTTATAAAAATTCTATGGAGGGTGCAAAAATTTAGAATTGTTTAAAGTAGAGCATACATTGTGAGTTCAAAAAACGCCCTTTTTTTGACGTCATCTTATCAAAGAAAATCTATAAAACCAAGCCATATATATATACACAAAATTTTCTAGTATAAGAGGAAATGAATTTCAAATCTACTCAATATTCTCCCACATCAATGTCGGTTTCAAATTTAGTAATTCTATTTGTATTTTTTCATTATTATACAGTAGAATTTAGTCATGAATAATACCTAATGATATTCATTTTTGATTGTAAAATATTTTACTTGAAACAAGGGTGATTATATACATGAGAGAGAGAGAGAGAGAGAGAGAGAGAGTTTTTTTTTGTATATCATAAAATGAATTGCAAATCTACTCCCAATGTATCATCAATTAGGCACCTGTGGTGGTGTAATGGTTAGCAAGCTTGACTAGCAAACCTACACGAGTGAGTTCGAGTCTCATTGGGTGCCCCTTTCATATGGCCTTGTGCCACATCTAAGCAAAAAGCTTAGTAAATTACCACAATGTATCATCAATATCTGTTTCAAGTTCTGTGATAATACTTATACTTTATTCAATTCACAGCCATAGATGTATGTTGTGAACTTTTGTAAACAGTTGTTTTTCTGATTGTACAAATCTGGAAAACACATTTTGCTTGAATGAACATCAATATTGCTGAAAGCAGGAACTGATGAAATGCTCTTATGCAGTCATTCAAGAATAGTGCCATGATACAAAACAAGAGAAATTATTCAGCCAGTTAGAACCCCCTGTAATATCTTAGAAGATTTTATTGCTTGTTGTCTTTGGTTTTATTTTCTTATAGAAATAAGCCAAATATTTGAACCATCATATTTCATCTCTTTTTGGCATATATACAGATATTTGGGACGCACTGATTTTTCAAGACTGTGGTAATAGATTTCAGCTGATGTATGCTTAAAAAGCCTTGCCTAAGGCAGGGGCTTTTGAATTTGGCTGTAGAAATTACTGTCTTCTAGTTAATGAAACTACTTGAAGATTGAATTTGCTATGCTATTCACTCCTATGGCTTGGGAGAAATTAGCAGAAATTTAAGTGTGTAGAACTTGTGCTATAGAATAAAAAGACACTTGAGAAAAAAGAAAAGAAACAAATAAGCTAAGCGAAAACAAAACAAAAAATACAGTTGAAGAATTGCCTCTCTTCACTTTTCTTATTTTCTCTTTTCAAGGTGGATGGGGTTAATTGCAAACAAAGGGAAGTTAATTGTTAATTAGTAGATGATTTTGAAGCACTCTTGCATTTCAAGGGGAAATATAAATGATTTTAATAAAGGAAACTTCTTTATCTTGTCTTCTCTTCATTTCTTTCTTTGTTATTTGGCCTTGATATGCAATTTTTCTTCCAAAATTCTACTCATTTATTTTCTTCATTTCTTTTCTTCTTTTCAGACTTAGTTTTTCTTTTCTATTAGTTTTTCTCCTTCATTCCTTCTTTTGAATAATTTTCATCTATCATCTATGAATATTTCTAGTTGCTTTACTTTTGTCATTTTCTCTTGATTCTCCTTCTCTCCTTATGTTTTACTATTTTTTGTCCTGTCTCTCAGTGCAAACACACAAACACGTGTATGCAAGCATGTGTGCATAAAACTATATATATATATATAAGAAAATATGAACTGGATGCACATTTAATCATATGGTATTACACATATATATATATATATATATATATATATATATATTCACTTCAGTTGAGATACGTAAACCATGGTCTCATACACTACATACACACATGCATACCTAACTCATATATTCAAACACAGACAAAATGAAATATGTGTTCTTAAACATATACAAGTGAGTGAACAAAGTTTTGTGTGAGTGTATGCATATATATATATATATATATATATATATATATATAGTATCACACCAAATGAGGTGCCTGAACCATGCTCACATACACAAGATACATTAGTCATACACACATACATTTAATACATGTGCTCCAAGACACACATTATTCATCTATTTATTTATAACAAACACACAGATAATATGTATGTGTATTTCAAGATACTAAATTCACACTCACATATTTATGCCTACACACATTAATATATTAAATCTATACAGACTAATGCATTTAGATATATATATATATAAGCAGACATATGTTATATGGATAACCTGATATATGTAAATGCCTTAAAAGACATTCTGCAAAATTTTGCTGTTTTGGAATTACATCTTTGCCCATTTTATTGAATCTGATTTTTTTTTCAATAAAAATAAATAACATCCCGAGGAAAGTATTTACTCATACATGCAGATCAGACAAAGTTTTTTTTTTCTATTTGTAAGTGAATTCTCATGAGACGATGCTGTAATGGAAAAGGCACAAGAAAATTCCAGAAGAACTCAGCTGTCAATTTGATTGGATCTATCTATATATCAACCTTTTTTATATCTATCAATCTATCTGTTCATCCATCTATCACAATCAGTTCATCTATATTTCAATCTGTTTATGTTTATTTGTCTTAGGCTGTTTCTATATCAATCCTTTCATATCTTTCTGTAGCAATCTGTTGATGGCTATTTTAATTGATTTGAATCTGTGTCTGTCTTTCTGTCCATTCATCCATTTTAGTTTGTTTTCATAAGGCTATCTTTTTCAATCTGATAATATTATTTTATCTAGTTATTAATCTGTACCTGTTCATGTCTATCAGATTAATTCTGATTACAATATAATTTGTAAGGATAACAATTGATAGATTATCTTTTGACATTAGAAGTTTTTGTTCAAACCCTAGTTAATACAACCATGCCTTAAAAAGTGTGGTTCAATTTGTTCCCAAATCTGTCCATACTATTCAAGTTCCTTCTATAATGAGATTCAATCTAATTTTTTCTATTCCCCCCACCAAAAAAATGATAATTTAAAAAAAAAATCTTAATATTTAGAATAGAGATTATATATATATATAACTATTTGTAATGGATGAAAAAGTTTAGAGCAAGAAAAAGAAAACACTGCTTGCAAACCATGAAAGGTTTTCTTTTTGAAGAAATATTAATTCAGGGTAACCAAACAACATTAAAATCTGCAAACATGAAAACCCCGCTATCCAAGGTATTACTTATTTTGATATAATGAATACTTATTTTCAATCATTTTTGGGAGGAAATGCTTCTAAGTTTATTAATTTCTTAAAAATCTTTTCACTACTCATTTTATATATATATATATATATATATATATATATATATATATATATATATATATATATATATATACACACACACTGCCTAAAATATGATATTTTGCCCAGTTGGCTGGGGCTACAGAATACACTGATTGTTTCTCTGCAGAGGAGTAAGACCCCCCCCACCTCTTCCAATGAGTGTCCTGTTATGACATTAAACAATATGATGGTGAGGTTCCAGTAATGCTGGAGCCTTGGGGAATGCGGAGTGCTCCTTCATTGCCATCGCTCCCAGATCCACTCACGCCCAGAGAAGTAGCACCTGATTGGATCCTATCTATGAGTCAAATAGAACTAAAATGCAAACTTATGCTAAACTGAATTGTTTAAAATAGAACAGTTTAACGAAACTGAATAGTTTCAAATAGAAATGTTTTTGACAATTTATTTGTATAAATAACCTAAAAAGTTGATATGCCATTAACCCCCCCCCAAAAATATATGATATAATATTACATGATCATTTTTATATATATATATATATATATATATATATATATATACTATATATAAAAGTAGACATTGGCATAATGGTTAGAGAGTTCACCAATGGCCTGGGTTAAGTCATTCCAAAGTCTCAAAAAATGCTACCTTGATGCTGCCTTGCTTAACTCTCAGCATTATAAGGTAAGGATCAAGCGTATAGTGGAGCAATTCAGGGAAAGGAATAGCACCCTCCCCTACACCTTGGTGTAGTAGCTATCAAAAAGGGAGCCTTTGGGTCACCCTTGACTAAGGTCACCAACTTACTTTTTACTTTTATCTAAATATATATATATATATATATATATACTATATATATATATATATATATATATACACACACCTTATATATATATATCATATCATATAATAAAAAATATCATAGACAGAATTATACTATATGTGGTTTGGGTCAAATTGTTTGGTCTATTTAATGGTATTATTAATCCTTTATGGCTTATTTAATGCCAACATTGGATTAATTTATAAATATTCTATTATCATTATAACTATGTTTTCAGTGTTTTTATTGCAATGATTTAAAAAAAAATCTCACTTCTTATTTGAAAATAATAATAATGATCAAATATTTGTCGAGAGTCTTATGACAAGTATTCCTTTTTAAACTTGAACTCCAGTCGCACTATTCAGCTTGACTTTCAGACAAATGCTCTTGGGAAAGGTATGAACCCACTTATCTCCCTCACTAAGGGTTAAATAGTACCTTAACTGTTCTTCTAGAAAGATGGCTTTGGCATTAGATAACCTTGAAAGGTTGATATGCCATTAAACAAAGAAACATATATTTGTGTTTAATGCAAATGATTTTCAAACAGATATGTCAGACCCATAGATAGGACCATAAGAGCTATTACCACTCCTAGTCAGAGTTAAACTCTGCTTAAAAATTGACCTTCGTGTCATATCCTGCCCGAGCGGAGGGGTTGGTAAATAGTACCACTCCTAGTCAGAGTGAACCAGGCAGTAATGTTAATGAAAGTGTACTTTACACTCCTCAGAGCTTCAGAACAAGAGCCTCACCACTGGAAGAAGTTTAGTGTCATATTCAAAACACCCTTTTTTGTGTATGTACATTTGGGGTCCTCGCTCCACAGCAGATTATATAGTTGGCTTATTTTATGTCCCACTGAGAGAGCAAACGTAAGTGTACATGTGTGAAATTATTGACATTTTGTACTTTGAAATACTGGGATGGTACTGAAGTTCTTCCTTGTACCACTTAACCTTGTTTGTCCTAGCCTTGTGCAAATCAAAATAAATAATTCACTTCGTATTCATGAAGTTCTTAGCCCAACTAAGAAGAGAATAACCTGTTTATAATTTCTTTTAATTTTTATTATTTGTTTTGTATGTTTTAAGTATTAAAAAACCACATGCCAAATGTGTTGAAAATAGTGAAATAGCATATATATTTCATGGTTATAAGCCATTCCTGTCTTGGTGGTACTGAAAACTTTTCATAAATATGAGAACACTTCATGAGAATACTAAGGAATTCCAAGCATGAATATAGAAATCACACAAAGTGAAAACATGACTGAAAAAAAAAAAATAAATAAAGCCGAGACTCGTTGTGAATTTAAAGAGACCATATAAGGATTTAAGTTCTCAGTTTAATAGAAAAGTTCAGAAGGAAAAATGTTGGATCATTTTGTTAAATGTATGGAAAGAAACTAAAGAGAAGAGAGTTTATAAAGATTCCTAAGTTTACAGTTTTTCTCAAATTTTATAAAAGCTTTACATCTTCAAAGAAATATTTAAAAACAGCAATTATATATATATATATATATTCATGCATGAATTTTTTGATGAGTATTCTAACTAGTAAGGAAATGCTATTTTACAATTTTCCTTAAAATATAATGCCCACCTCAACCTTTCATTTGATGACTTTTCAACCTGATGAAGATCCATGATGATATTAATGCCTCGATTTAAGATGGAGTGTGGTATTCTAAATTTGATTTTTGTTATATCTAGAATATAGAGGATTTCAAAAATGATGTCTGGTAAGATGTCATTAAGATGTCATTTGGACTGAAGACTGTTTTATTCTGTGAGAGTTTTAACATATTGCTCTAATAAAAATCTTGATATGATTTTCTTTTTTAGTATATATTATCCAAAGCCAACTTAGCCAATTATGATAACAATTCTATTTTAGGATTTTCATTCTTCAATATCCATGTAATTAAAAAATCCAATTGAGAGTACTATGTAAAATAATAATAAATTTGAATACAGAGCAAATAATTCCTTATAAAAAAAAACCCCCTTAAAAGTCCTCATATTTTTGTGATAATATTTATTTCAGCAAATCCTTTATTTTTTAATCTTCAGACAAAGAAATGAGAAATTTCTGATGAAAATTTAGAAAAATCCACAAAATTCCAGCCAACCTATCTCTTTTTTTTTTATAATATATAAAATGTATAAATCAAACCATTTGGTTTTCCTGTTTGGTCGACAAGTGTCCTACAGTTCATGTAGCAAGATGTATCAATTGTTGACTCCCTTTTCCTTTTCACCTCATTTTAAGTGATTTATATGATGACCAACAAACTTTTAAACCCAAATGAAATAAATAAAAAAAAGATAAGGGAATAAATGAATTTAAAGAGAGAAAATTATCTACCATAAACAACTTAACAAAATGAAATTATATCATAAAAAATATATGTATATTATACTATTTAATCAAAAACCAAGAAAATTGTCAAACCAAAATTTTTATACTATTCAATATAATTGGTCACATACATATCTATAAAAAGTATTGGTCATTAAATAACCCATGATAGCTGGTATGCCAGAAAAACCAACCAACCAACCAACCACTCTCAACAGAAAATACTTTGTTCGATGCAAAGGATATGAAAGATTGATTTGATAGTACCAAAGTAGATAGAATTTTATTTTTTTTTGAGAAAAATAAATACAAAAAACCATAAATCAGATATTTAGAATATATATATATAACATATGTTAGTCAAACAAGACAAAAAAAAAACAAAACAGAAAGCAAAAAAAAAAAAAGGTTGTAAAATAGAATTTATCTTCTAACTGCTATCTTACAATCTAACAATTCAGTTAAAAAACAAAATATCTACATACAAACTACTTTCTTTAAAATCGTATATGAAACAAAACCTGAATTAGCATTAAATAACGTACAAGGACTGATAAGCCTTAAAAATATCCTAAACGTGTGTGTGTGTGTGTATATATATATATATATATATATATATATATATATATATACACACATGTGTGTTTGAGAGTGTGTTCAATATCAGGGATAAGGCATATATATCTATGTTAGGATAGTGTAGAGATTTAGTCATCCACACTTGGTGGCTGTATGTTTCTTACATATGTGATCATTGGACCAAGTCTCTTCTAGCTAAAAAGCTCAATCACTAAGCACTGTTAACACTGTCTATGTTATCCTAATTCATATATATATGAGCGAATTAAATAAATATATATATATATATATATAATATATATATATATATATATATATATATATAGTATATATATATATATATATACACACATATATATATATGCATTTCTTAAACTCCATTGTGAATACTTACCCTTTAAAATAACACTTCAAACAGCATTTACATCAAATACTTGAAACATAATTTGGCTAACAGTAATAGAATGTTAAGAACTTTCTAATTTTTTTGTTTCATTTATAAATTTGTATATAATTCATAATTATTATCATTATAAATAAACTTATCCTCACAATGCTTTGTTTTTCTTTTCAGATTTTTTACACACACACACACCACTAACACACACATGTAAGATGAACATTTTTAAAAATATATTGATAGGGAAACTATTCACCTGGATGCTACGAAAGTTGTTTTTTTTGGCAATTTAACATGTGTACTATTACTTTTTGGATTAGAACTCTTTTATATTGGCTTCTGTGTTTCTGTTAGAATTACCATGACAGACACAGATTTAAATCAATTAAATAGCCATAAGAATACCTACCTTTATATTGAAAAATAAAATAAAATTTATTCAACTATAAAGAACAGAGTAATGTGATGCATTCATAGCTGTAGCCCTTTTTTATTTTACAAAAAAAAAAAAAAAACACTTTACAACATAGTTACTTCTTCCATTCCCCCCACCCCCAGAAAAAGAAAAAAAAAAGCAGTAAAAGTCTTTTTTATTATTTTAAAGAAATAATTTTTAAAAATGAAAGTAAAACTTTATGTGGAATGGATGCAGATGTTTGTAAGAGACATGCAAAATGATGAAAGATATATACGTGTTATGTGTTAATAAACATTAATTTCTCTCAGGGAACTTTTACACGTATAACTCTCCAGATTATAAAATGTTTTTCCTTGCCTTAAACTTATTTACTCAAGAAACGACATTGCTTTTGAAAGCTATTACAGATTCAACCAATATTTAATTATGACAAAAATAAAGGTTGATGTTTGTTAATCAAAATTAATCAATACTGCTAATAATTTCTATGTTACTAAAATTTCAGCTATTTCAGTTGATTTACACATTAAAAATGCATATTAAAAATGGCACAGATAATTATAATTTGAAAATAAACCAATCAAATTATTTCGGTGAAATAAATAAAAACAAGCAATGCTCATAAATTGCCACAAAGTAGCTAATAAAAAATTTCTAAATAAAAACATCTCCAAAAGATCTAATAAAAACTGGAGCTTTTTCTTTCTACAAAAAATAAAATTTCAAAAATTAAAATTAATATGGTAGTGAAGAACTATTTCTCTTTCTATCTTTTTCTTTTTTTCTCCACTGATCAGGGTAGAACTAATTGGAAAGAAATGGCATTTCGAAATAACAAAATTGGATACACAACCTTACATTGTCAAAGAAAAAAATGTATTACATGAAATATCCAACAGCAGTTGTGACTGCTCATGATATTTCAAATGAATCAAGAGTGAATTATATATATATATATATATATATATATAAGTTCTTATTGACATAATAAACATTACCCCAGAGTGGATTTAGTGGTTAATGCAGTTGTATAATTCCCATCAATGTGAGTGGCCAATGTCTGAAACCAGGTAGAAGCTGAATTTAAAATCATGATTTTCAAGATTTGCAGAGCTTGTCTTTCTGGAAGATTGATTCAACTTGATCAGCAATACTTTCACCACAGACATGTAAAGTCACTTCAGGTTGTACATTTTAATACATATAATTTCCACACAGTTAAATGATTTCACGTATTCCTATCAAACATTATCATTATAATGATAATGATGGTTTGCTTGTACACAGTAATATAGTTTCATACATTCCCATCCAATCCTACAATCCTAAAAATTTTTAAACATATCAATTTGGCCCATAGATGTTTGTTTGTTTGGGTTTTATGGCTGTTTGTTTGTTTGGGTTTTATGGCATATTGACCTTTGTAGGTTATTTAATGCCAAATCCCTTTTTATACTAATGAACAATTCTATTTTAACAATTCAGTTTTAGCATAAGTACACAGTTTAATTTTCGAAAACATTTTTATTTCAAGCTATTCAGTTTAGTCAAACAGTTCTAATTCAAACAATTCAGTTTAGCATAAATATACCTTTTGTCCACACTCTGTTAAATGTCAAAAATAGTTCTATTTTAAACAATGCAGTTTATAAGTTATATTTCAAGCAATTCAGTTTAGCACGAGTATGCATTTTACTTCGTTTTGACCAATAGATAGGAGCCTAATGGGTGCAACAACACCAAGCCAGAGTTGACTGAGGAGCGATGGCAGTAAAGGGGTACTTCATATTCCACAAAGCTCCAGCAATACTGGAAGCTCACCATCAGATTATTTAGTGTCATATACAGGACACTCGTTGTGAGAGGATCTTACCTCTCTGCAGAGGTGCAATTGGTGTATTCTACAGCTTCAGCTGACTGGGCAAGTCCATAGATGGGACCCTAGCAGGTACTATTACTCTTGTTCAGAGTAAACCTTGGAGTAATTACAGTGAAGAGGGTAATCCATAAATATTTGGGCTTTGAATATTCAATATCATAAGGCTCCACTTTTTTATATATTACGTTACTTCAAGCTTCATTCTTTTTTTACTAAGGATTATTATGAGTTACTTGAAACCACATAATTGTTTGCAAATTATTGGTGTTAGATAGGAATACTTAGAAACAATCGAAAGTTGATCTTCTATTAATCAAATAAACTAAACTTGGAACCCTATATCTGTGTGCAAACAAATTATTATTTGATTTTATATTATAATTGCAACTAAATAAAGGAAGAACTCTATTCATACTAAAAAGTTATCTCCCTTGAGAAGCACAGACCTAACCTTCATTAAGTAACAAATTGGATTGGAAATTGATTTATTCTCAAAGTATGAGCTCTTCATTCAACTGAGTTGAAAATATTGTTACAATATACTATTTGTGATGTGTTGTGTTCTTATAAAACACGTCTCACAAACCATCAAAGTAAGGTGAGCAACACATGCTGGGCACTGCTGAACAAGCAAGAATGAATTAATTAGAGACATTCTTGTATGGACTCTTTAACATGGCTGATAGGGATGGATATTGAGAGGGAGTCAAAGGAATCCATACTGTTAGTACAACCTGATGAAGATAGTTTAAAAGCTATCATAAGAAATGGATATGGCAAGCCAGGTTTAAATATTGGACAAGACTGTTCACATATATTTCATTTTGGAAAGAAATTAATCCACCCGTTCTCCTTTGATCTATGGGTAAATAGTAGGTTAGACTGGTTCTTTAGCCTTGGTTACCAGGGAGAAAGAAAAATCCAAATTCTAACCAGCTGTACTCTGCATAAAAATTGCTTTTTTGTCACAATCTAGCTCATAGCAAAAGGATTTGGTAAATAGATACAGAATTTGTGTATTATAATAAAAATACTCAAAGCATACATATTTATGCTTACATATACATATTTAATTAATACAATGGATCAGGACCTCAACACATGGATTTGCCAGTGTTGACAGAACAGCTAGAACTTATGTACATCCACTCAGTGCGGACACAGGATGTAATTTGAAAGACCTGCAAGGAACAATAGATGGAGGGAGAGAGTCTGGGAAATTCATACTGTCAGCACAACTTGATGATGATGATGATGATGATAATGATGTCTTTTATGCCTTCTGAGGCTTGTGCCCAAATTCTGATTGAATTTGAAAACAGGCTTCTGTAAAGGATAATTGTGTTTAGATGATCTTGGATTAGTCTTGAGTATAGGATGGAATTATCCCTCTGCAGAAAGATTAAGAAATTCATATCTGAAGAATGAAAAGAGAAAGAGACAGAGCCACTGACTTTGAAAACTTGGCTTTTGTTTGATACAATAAATGTCTCAACCATATCTTAGCATGTGATATTGTGCTGTAGAAAACAATCTTTTAGTTACTGAGGATACAAAGAGATATTTACTGAGTTTGAGAGGAGCGATGGAAGCAGAAGAAAATTTTCTTTAAAAAACAACCAGCAAGAAAAAATGGAATGGTCATCTTTAGATGCAGACTGGTCCACTCTGTCTTTGGATCAGTTGGATCATTAATTAAAAGTAATCTGGATTTCACCTCTAGACAGTAGTATCTTCCACTTTTTTCTAAGAGGCGGAAAATCCAGTTTCTGCTTTCATGTCAGCAGCAATGACCAAGAGAAGCTGAATAATTTGGGGGCACCAATTCACTTAAAAAATAAGAACTTGTATCATATTTTTCCTCTGTGCATATGCAGATGGAAAGTGATAACCATGTCAGCATCCGTCAAAATAACATAGCCAGCATAGGAAAAAATGTTATAGATTTTTTTGATGGGTAGCAGACAGGTCATTTACCCATCACCTCCTACTCCAAACTATGTAAATTTTTTCAGAAGTCAACCAACTGCACAAGCAGGGAATGACACAGGATTATGGTGGAATACAACTGGTTTGAATTCAGGGTTTTTCTTCTCCTAGATTGGTTTAACAGCAAAATTAAAGAGCTCAGTTTGCTTTACTATTTACCCATTGCTGGGGATGGGGAGAATAGTTAGATTCATGCAATATCTCCCAAGCAGTGTAGATAGCAAAAAGTCTGTTTCAATATTGGTAATTTCAACTTTTGAAGAATATCTTTGTTGACCACTCTGTGCCCAGTTTAGACATCATGACATTGGTAAGCCTTAGCATATTGGATAAAAAGATTGACAATAAGATATATATTTCATCATAATCAACAACACAGATTCCCTTGACTACCACTTGCCATCTAGCCCTGGCTGTAATCATTCTAGGTAAGTCCTCTAAACGACACCCAGTGTCTATACAGAGCTAATGAGAAGATTTTTATTGACCAGACAACAGTGGTAATTCAGTTTTTTGGAGTCTATTGAAGACGTTGCTTATGAGTTCATCCTTACTTCTCCAGCACTGTTCAGCAATTCTTGCGCATCTTACAAGGATGTTTTGTGAGATGAGAGATAAGTGACCATGCAGCTTCTGTTTTGTGAGATGCTGCTTCCAGGATTTTTTCAAAACAGCTAGAAAAGTGGTATGGGATGCCCATATTATATACTATTCATCAATTGTTTTAAAACTCAACACTTATATGGCAGAAAACTTTTTGGTTTAAAAGGACAAATTATTTGCCTTTTAAAAACTCATCCCATGCTTTCAGCAAACATAACAAGAATACAAATACAGACCAATTAGAAACCATTGATTTTTCTTCTCCTCATACATTGCTATCAAATTATAATTCTCACAGGTCAATTAAACATTTAAAACTAAGTGACCTAGAGTGATTTCCATAAATAGTTGACCGCAAAAACCAATTACACAGAGGCACATTTCTATTTATACACTAAATAAATCAAACTTCAGTTCTCTAATTATGGGTTTTCCTTGACAAAAATGTGAAAATGGGATTCAAATGAAAAATCAAAGGATAGTATGTTGTCACAATGAGTACATTTGTATTTTACCGAGACACATTTTCTTCTGAATAATAGCAGATCGTGTGTTTATCATTAAAATAGTAAACATAAAGGCACTGTGATATATTGTGCAAAACCAACAAACCAATGGGGGCAATATATGATGGCTTGGGAAATATTTTGCCAAGAAATAATGAGTTTTATAATTCATTGTGTATTTTGTCTCGTACCACCCACCAAACCTCATTGAAGACAAGAAACAATCCACCGAAGAAATTTTCTTCTATGTTGATGCAAATGCTATTAGAAATAGTTTCCTTCTCTAAGTCAAAGTTCTCAACTCTTTGAACTCAAGGGTCCAGTATTTTTGTTATTACCTTGAAGCATTACACTCGAGTGGCTGAGGAAATCTCCCTTTCTGTATTTCTATTGCTTAGAAAATGTTGTAATCTGTCATTTAACTGCATTAGAAGCTGTTAAATTAGACATTACAATATTTTCTCAATTATTTTCCATCCAGGAACTTGAGAGGAGATGAATAAGTATTAGGTGCTCAGGGCTCTAATGGTTTAATAAGAGACAGAGTGAGACATATCCAGTAATGTAGTTCAGTCATAAGTGTACTACTTATGTAGTGTGTCTCAAGCATAAACAGCCAGCCCAATCTGTCTCTATGGGTCAAAACAACTGAGCAAAAATATTGCTTCAATTTACTATTTTTGCTTTATTATCATAACATGTATACAAATTTTTTTAACATGAAACATTCTCAACCAAATAGTCAAGCTTATATATATATATTTGATGAAATCCAGCAGAATAAAATTTCTTGATGTTAACTAGTGTTTGACTCATATCTTTTGAGACTTGCCCACAAATCATGATAGAATTTTTAAGGAGTCCTTGTAGATTGTCTGATTGGGTAAAAATTCTTTTTGAAGATACACAAAAAACCAACACCTCTATAGACATGTGGTAATTATGTTTTGGTATGTTAGCGTATATATGTGTTTGTGATTTATTGGATGTATCTAGATATTTACCAATGTGCATACGTGAGTATGATTTTGTCCGTTATATTTTAATATTCTTAAGAACATACCAAAGCGTTAAAAATATACTCGCATATTTGAAAGAAAACTTCTCAGACACTATGAAGAAACATTAAAAGATAAAATAGAGAAAGTGATTTATAGAAAATGATTATTTTTATAGTGTTTCTTAAATTGCGAATTTTGCCTTTTATTAAAGTTTGCTGGAAATGATTACCCGAAAAAGTTCCAATTTTTGAATACACTGAAATTTGAAGAAACATTTACCATACAGAAATCTATTTAAGAGAGGATGGAAAAGATTTCTAGTTGGGTATAATTTAATAACATTAATATTTTCTTGGAAAGAAACTTGGTTGGTGTAAAAACTGCATCTTTAGAAAAATGTTATGTGTGTGTGTTGATTTAACTTTTGCCCAAGAAATGTTCATAATTACCTCAGTGATTGAAACTGATTTTAACTGAAAATATCTGTCCCCAGTTATCCGTATCTATTACTCTGATGGAGTGATAAATGACTTTAAGAGTGGCATTAAATACTTATTTAAGCATAATCCAGAATTAGTAATAGAATTAGCATAGAATCACATTTGAATTATGCTAAAGAAATATGTGTTTACCAAACCCCTCTGCACAAGCAAGATGTGACACAAGGTCAATTTTTAAACAGAGTTTAACAGGTTTGAATTTGGAATTTTCTTTCTCCAAGACCGATTGCCTTACCAAGGTTAGAGAGCCTAGTCTGCCCAACTATTTTCTCATAACTCGAAGGAGAAAAGTTGGATTCATCCCTTTCTGAAGGATATTAGCACAAAGGGAAAAGTTTCTTCCAGGAATTAAATTAAGTTTGCGGTGTCCATTTTCTATGATGAAAACAATTATGCCTGAACTTCTCTATGCTAAAGAAGTAACAAAAAATTAGAATCAAAATTATTGAGCTTTGAATCTATATAAGTATTTCAGACACTTCCTAAACTTCGCACAAGGCAGAAGTTTTAGAAAACTGCAATATTTCCAAATCCACAAAAGAAAATTGCTTTGAAAATTTTCCTTTGATTACTACTTGTATTTACCCAAATAGGTGGTAGGGAACCTAGAACTTTAAGCTCTCATGTTGCCTTCTAAACCATCAAGAGCAGTCTTCCATGAATTTGTTACCCTCTTGTATGGTACCCTGGATCAGGTCTTGTGTGTCTTGTGGCAGTTCGTCGAGGCCATCTGACATTGTTTCTGGGAAGTCGGCATTCATGTCACATGTACAAAGACTGACACCCCTTGAGCTTCAGGAGGCCTTTCCCTCAAGCTATAACCCTCTCCAGAGGAGCTAGGCGATTCATTTCAAAAAAGGCCTTGTGCCAAAATTGCACGTTTTGTGAGGCGTGTGACAAATACCTGTATGTTACTGTATAGGAGAAGAGAAGGAAACAGAAAGGAAGTAAGGCAACTTGCTAATCATGAATGTTTTATTGAGTGCTATTTAGTAGGAGTGGATGAAATAGTAAGAATAACAGAATCAACAAATAAGGTGAAATGTATAAGAGGGTTTATTTTCCTTAGATTAGTTCAGAGGGCTTATGAAGAAGTTTAACCATACTTTTTATGATAGTTGAGTTCTGGGTAAGTTCATGGGTAAATTGTTTTGTGCTAACCTTCATGCATATGTGAGATAAGATGGCTTGATCACAGATGAATATGTTCTGAGAGTTATCCATGCCTAACTGTTGAGATAAGTGAGGGAACCACACATTGAGAATTAATATATGGATTAGTTTAAAATCTTAATTTAATCACACTGCAAATATAATTAAATTGAAATAAAAAATTATTGACTTTTACATCTGTTTCAGCATTCCAAGGTTTAATTTTCTTCAAGCTAAAATTTCAAAGTCTACTAAAATTATGTAAAAAAAAAAAAAAAAAAATTATATATATATATATATATATATATATATATATATATATATATATATATATATATACACACACACACTTTTTTTTCTATATTTATGAAATCTATAAACTGTATTGAGACACCAGCTTATATTTTTGTATGAATTTTTGAGATGGAGATTTTCCATTATTATGCACTAATATAGATGAACAAGTGTCCTCAACTTGTAAAGGTATATAGACGTGTGAGAACTAATATAAAGCCACCCAGTAAACAGTCTAAATTTAAATGATTGGAGAGACATGACAAGTTGGTATTGAACAAGTGCCGAGTTATGGGAGTTTAACCAATCAATATCACTGATATTGTTGGGGACCAAGAAGTCACATGAGCTATCAACTGGAAGAAAAACTAGTCCCAAGATAAGTTTTGGTCAGAAGATGCCAAAAAGCTGCCGGAAAAGGTTAGAGGAAAAATCGACCATATTGGCAAAGTTGTGACAAAAGACGAGACTAACAGAAAACACTATTTGATAACACATAACAAGATAAGTGGAATAAATTGTTTTCTTTTCCAAATAGCTCTGTTGACTATAGGTTTTCTTTGCACTTCTAATTTGGTTTTAGACACCTGGTTTTACAACTTCAGTAATGTTTTACCAAATGACTCAGTAAGCTAAGTGTTTTTCTTGCTCTTTTAACTAGATTTTGGACACCCAATTTTACATCTTTGGTAATGTTTTGCCAACTAGATCTGTGAGCTAAGTGATATCCTTGCCTTTCTAATAAGATTTTCAACACCTGGTTTTTGATCTTAGGTAATATTTTACCAAATGAATCTGTAGGCTCAACATTTTCCTTCGTGTGAAATTTTAAACTTTTACAATTTTGACCTTCAAAAAAACTCTAATATCTAGTTTTCAATGTCTCCTTTAAAGTAGTCTCTTTGGTTTAGTATATGGTAACTCATAAAAAGCAACAACAGGAGTCCTTACTAGATTTTTTAAGATTTGGATAACACTTTATAAATAAGATTCTAAAAAGTTTTATGTTAGGGTAACAATTTTATGTTATAAATCATTTCTTCTTTAGCTTTCATGCATGTGTACACTTCAGTCTTTTAATTAGTTCCATGAATTTATTTTCAACAATGGCAATTTCCACTTAATATTTCATTGTAAAAAAGAAGTGACTCCATGATAGTTAAACCTCAATAACCTTTGATGTAGAATCAGTTTTGTTTGTTTTTTTTTGTTGTTTTTTTTTTCAAAATAAAGATACCTTGGAAATTAAATAATCTACTCAACATTCATCTATTTTTTGTACAAATTACAAGCTTCATCAAATATAAAACTCATGGAAACACACTGGGGTGTTCTTCTTAATTCACCCAGCTAACTTCAAAGAAATACTTCCTTCGATTTTATTACTGAACTGGTATTCACTAATTTTTATTTAGTCTGACAAGATATGGGCAAAAAATTGATAACATTAAGAATTTTAGAAAAAAACATCAAGAAATGTAATTAATGTTCTGTTGTAGTGTGTGGAACTACCCCAACAAGAATGGACTGATCCAAACCCATAAAGAAACCAAGCTGAAGCAAATGAAGGACATAGTCATTGGATACTAACAGCATACTGTATTTCCTTATTTGTACATTTATTCCACAAATAAATACCTATTATCTCATGTATATCTTTGATTATATTATTGATATAACATGTCCAAATTTAATATTTATAGCATATACATCCAGAACATATATTCTGGGTGTGTGAGATGAGCATGTGTGATTACCTCCCTTATCTGCAAAAGAACTTTTTCAAATGACAATTTGATGGTGACACAATAACATTGCCATAGCAACAGAGCTTAGTATGGAATAGAAAGGTGCAAAGACCTCATTCTTTTTCTTTACAGAATAGCCTAGATGTAAGGACCTGTCACATCCCACTGAAGAATGTTTGTCCCCTGCATATTTGTAGTGTATTAATCATGCATACAATACCTTCAACGTGACTTTAATACATGCCGGCATTTTTAATAATTCCACACAACCAACAACTAAAAGAACTCTTCTAAAACATCTAAGTCTCTTGGAAACTTTTATACCAGTAAGAAATTTCAAACATATGCGTATGGCATAAAAACCTTTTCTACATACACATCTTCATTCACACTTTTTGTATTGCATTTCTTTATGTATAGTCTTTTTTATTTAGCTTTACTCAGGCAAAAAAGAATATGTTGAGCTGTATATATATTCATTCTTGAGAGCAAACTATACAACACATTCAACTAAAGAATGATATCCTCAACATTGAATGCTGATCCGACTTACATTCAAAACCTTCAAAAACTTCAACAATACAACTCTGATGAGTCAACCATCACAAATGAAAGTCCCTTATATCCACTAAAGATGATAAATTCATTATAGATATTAATCTCACTTAATTATATGAGCATGTGAAGGTTAATAATGATAAGAAGAAGAAAAAGAAGAAGAAGAAAGGTGGAAGAACAGGAAAAAAAAAGAGATATAAAAGAAGAAACTGTAGTAGAAGGAAGAGGAACAATAAGAAGGGAGTGTCCAGTTATTAAAAAATTTGGCATATGTTTTTAGATAGTGCAAGCAAGTTTTATTTTAGAGCACTTAGTTGATAATGAGATTGACAAAAACAAAGACCAGAAGGTGAGTGAAATACCAGTGGAATACACCCTGTGTATGTTTTGTGGTAAGAAAAAATAAGAACTTGGTGAATGAACTGAGTTATTAAAATAGTATTTTGTAACAAAAAAAAAAAAAAAAGAAAAAATAGAAAAAAATGAAAGTTGTCAAAACTGAAATTTTATATTATTCAACACTCCAACATTTCACGAAATCTCTATAAAATATGATTTTTATGCTAAAAAATTCCTATAATATTGTTGGAAAATCTTTTGTGTGATACTTATACAAGTGTAATAGATTCAGTATGATAGAATTCCCTATGACACTATTTTAAAAAAAAACTCATTTTCAGAGAATATGTATATCTATATATCTCTGTCAATATGTGGGTAACAGCTCAAATGTTATTGGCCCAACCAAACATGCAGACCTCAAATGACCCCTGTCATATTAATGTAATAAAAGATAAATAAATTTAGAGAGACACTATAAATATAAAGACTCATGAACAAGTCTTCTTTTTATATGACTAAGAATATTCAAATGATTGTCTTCACCTTCATTGTAATACTCCTAACATTTCAGCCAATATATCCTTTGGTCTTTGTCTGGTGTTTTATGTCAAACTCAGGAGTATATACAGAACAGAACCCTTTATTTGATTGACATGAGTAGATTGTTCTAATTCCATTAACCATGATCGGGTACAAATGTTAAGCTATAGTAAGTATTCTTTGTTATCTTACCAGTGGGTGGGATTGAACCAGGGACCTCCTGATGATTTCACTTAGAAGCACTTTCCGACTAATACTTAATTGACTGAATCATATGTTCTGTTGGCACTAATGTAGTAGTTCTCGATGAGGACTGAACTCCTTATTAACAAGTCATCCAGTACCAACTCCAGCCTTCCCTACTATTTCTAGGGAGAGATGGATTCATGCCTTTCTGAAGGGTATTTGTGCAATGGGAAATACAAACTGGCTCTGTGTTGTTGTGTCCATTTCCAATGATCCTAGCTGTTACACTAATGACATCAACACGTGACTAGCAAAGGCATGAACAGCTATTGATAGACTATCAGTCTTATGGAAGTCAGACCCGGCCAAGCAGCAGTGGTATCGATACTGCTATATGGATGCACCAGATAGGTGCTAACTAAGCGTATGGAGAAAAAGCTTGACAGCAATTACACAAGAATGCTGTGAGCTGTATTGAACAAATCCTGGAGGCAACACCCCAAAAAACAGCAGCTGTACAGCCACAGACTACCCATCACAAAAACTATGCAAGTTAAACAAACTCATAAGTGATGTATTCCTGTGGACCCCCACATATGGACGAGCAAAGGTTGGATGACTAGCTAGAACTTACCTACAACAGTTCGGTGCCAATATAAGATGTCGCTTGGAGGACCTACTGGGGGCAATGGACAATAGAGACAGGTGGCGAGAGAGGGTCAGGGAAATCCATGCTAACAGTGTAACAGGATGATGATGATGATGGCTTCCTGCATTGAACTGAGATGAAGTCGTGTGATAATTTTGTGAAAACTCAGATCTGTGCTTTTAGCACAAAGTTTCAACTGTTTTATTTGATATGCATTGAATAATTGAAATAAAATCCAGTAATTCACTCGGAGATCTGAAAACCTTTGTTTATCCGAAATGAAGTTTTTATTTTCATCTTATAGGTTGAACTCTTTGAGTGGGAAAAAAGAGACCAAAATCTGCTTTTTTTCTTTTCAAGGATCCGAAGAACAATGATTGCATAAAAAAAATTGTTGCATCAAAAAAAAATAAAAAAAATGCTGAAACAGATCTTGATAGACATTCCATTCAGCAAATCCATAGTATTCTGTTGGATCAAAAACATTCAGTCTTTGCCATTGTGAAATCAAGAGAGAAAAATATTAGTGGAGCCAGATGATTGCTACAATGCCAAGCCAAATGTAATCTAGCATTGACAGCACTCAAAATAATTGCAGCTCAATAATTTCTCAGACATATCAAGGTTTCACAAAGGAGTATAACATTAATTAAAAATTCTGGTATGAAATTGCATCAATCATAGGTATATCAGTAATAATTATTTCACAAGATTTACTGAATTTGCTGAGGGGAGGGTCCTATATCTTTGTGGATAATGTGTTGGACTACAACATAGTTGTAAACAAGTTCCAATGACAATCATGCTAATGAGGTGCCCGTGGTGTAATGGTTATCATCGTAGGAATTGGACACGGCGACACGAGTTCAAAACCTGGACTAGACTGATTGCATTTAACATAGCACTAATACTTTTGGGAAAGGTATGAATCCAATTATTCTCCCTCCAGCTATGGGTAAATAGTAGGACAGACTAGGTTCTTCAGTCTTGGTGAGGCAACTAGACTAAGAGAAGGAAAACTGAATTCAAACCTGTTAAACTCCGCTTAAAAAATTGACCTTGTGTCATATCCTGCCCAAACGGAGGGGTTGGGTAAATAGGATCATGCTAATGAGTTCACTTTTGCGCTAATACTGTTGAGAAGGGTACGAGCCCCTTATATATATATATATATGCCCACTCACACTCATATATGTGTGTGCGTGAGTGGATATATATATATATATATATATATATATATATATATATATGTATTAATTTACAGATAAGTTTTGCTTAAAATAAGGCCATGATGTTATAGTAAAGTTGGTGACCGTAGTCGGGGGTAACCCGAAGGCTTCCTTTTCAATAGCTACTACACCGAGGTGTGGGGGAAGGTGCTACTCCTTTTCCTGGATTGCTCCACTTTACCCTTGATACGTGCTTTATAATGCTGAGTGTTTAGCAAGATAGCATCAAGTACCATTTTTTGAGTCTTTGGTATGACTTGACCTGGGATTGAACCCAGATCTCCCGGACCATTGGCGAACACTCTAACTATTATGCCAATGTAGTTCTTAATAAACTCTGAATTCCTAAAACTTGGGAATTGGTCCACAAGATGAACCATCATGATATAGCCACATGATCTGTGAAAGAAATTGCAAAGAAACTTGGCTCTAAAGTCTCAATGCAAGTATAATTGAGTAATTTAAATCTAACAAACCACTGTAAGTGAAAACTCAATTAATTTGACCTTGTACCTGAGATTACTTGATTTTGCAAATACTTACATGTAAAATCCAGTATTAGAATAGAATAGTAAATGGTTCGAGGAATTCTCCGGAGAAGTATGGGAAAATCATCTCTTAGAAAGATAAACAGATGGCTACAGTTATGAAATCAATCAATTTGGGGAAATAAGAATGCACAATTACACTGAGAAAACAGATCAAAGTTGATAGCCACAAAAGGCTGAAGAAAGATTCCACTTGAGCAATAAACAAAAGCTGTCTTAACCTTTATTTAGTTGGTAATAACAATAATGATGGCATAAATGGTCAAAATCTTTAATGTGTTGATAGTGTTAACCGCATGGTGTGAACTGTAATCAGTTCTGTAGGGGTTTAGTGATTGAGACAATGGGAATGATGGAAAAAGAATAGAAACATTTTGAAAGGGGAGACATCTGGTGACAATTAAATTCATTAATTATCCCAATCAAGGTTCTGTTATGAAACAAAGGAAGTAGAACTTGCAATGATAATCATAGAAAGGAAGTCAGAGTTATTGATACAGACATTGATAACAGTGTTTGCAATGATGTGGATAGAAGTAAATATAGTGATAAGGACAGTTATTAATGAGTCTCTTAACCTGTGGAAATTCCATGGGTATGTTAAAAACAAAAGATTAAAGCTTATTACCACATTTTTAATGCCTTAATATATGAGTTACTTATAATCGTTGGAATTTGTTTGTAATGCTCGTTAGCTATGAGTAAATACCATCTTGTGTAAAAAGCAATGAGCTATGACTTGATATGAGATTATATGGGCACTGGGGCATTCCATTGTTCTCAAGTGGCTAAGTTCATTTTCTGGACAGTGATTGGTTGCTGGCCTAGTGAATGGGTATATCAATGTGCGTATACATTGGCTTGCTTAAGATGTTATGGGCTCAGTATTGAGTTACCACCAATTTTATTTTTTGTCTGGAGCTTGATGCAATCTGGGGCTGTGGAACCGGTAAGTGTCGTTCTTGTTGTTTATTCTGCAAATTAGGGTAGAGACTTCTACAACAATATATTCAAATAGTTTAGGCAATACTTATTGATAAATATAGAACCAAATTAATCAAATTAATAAAACTACTGAAATGCATATTTTTAATTCTTAGGTAGTAAGTAACAATATATATATATATATATATATATATATATATATATATATATATATATAGATAAAACATGATAAGAGACAAAGTAAGGGTTAAAAATGTTTGGGAGAAAAAAAAATCATGCCAATATTTACCAATATATTTTTTAAGCTGGTAATTATCTTCTTTACTGTCAAGCAAAAGACACCTTTTATATGTGTTTTTGTAATTTCATTTTATTTTTTTTATACAAATGTTGTCATTTTATATTTGGTCACAATTTAAGTCCTGTAGAGTTTGGAAATAATACTTGATAACATACATTTTATGATATTCCATTAGAAATGATTTTCTTGTGTTGTTGGTATATGTAGAATAAAAATGCAAGCCAACAGACAACGAACCTGATTGGAAGTCAGTGTATGTATAAATAGGTCTCCCATGTGTAAAGAGACAAGAAATCAATCCACTCCATTACCACCCTAGAAGTGTACCTCTGTAGCTTAGAAGAAACTGAACTTTTTTGACAATTGTTTGTGGTGAATTTATTTATTGGTGATTCAACACGTTTATTGCTGTTCCTACTGTTTATGCAAAGATAGAGCCCATTAAAAAAATGGCAGTCTTATTTGATAAGTCATGCTTGATATAAATTCGATTATATTAGTATACTTGATTCACTCTTCAATTCAAGAAGATATAGTCTAAGAGATTGCTGTTTATTTCTCATCGTTATAATCAATACTTTAGAGAATTACATTTCAATTAATAGTTTCGTTTTTGGTTTCTTTGTTTAATGGTATATCAAGCTATCTTTGTTTAATGGTATTTAAAGCCATTCTGTTTAATGGTATATCAAGCTATTCTTGTAGAAGGACAGTAAGTGCTATTTAAGCCATAGCTGGTGGGTCAGGAATAGGTGAGTTTCTCTAAGTTGTGTCATAAGCTAAAATAAAAGAAACTAATGAAGAAAAATTAGCATTGGAAAACCTAGAAGAAAATAATTAACTCCAAAAAATAATGATGCTTATAAAATCAACACTGAAATATTTAAAAAAGCTAGAATCTTCTATATATATATACTGAATGTTAAGTTTTTTATGGTGACTTTATGTTGTCAAACAAAAATGTCACCTGAGGTATCAGAGATTGGGTGTGAAATGTAATGACCAAGAGATGACTCTAATACCATTAGTTTTGGTTTCTTTGCTTTATGGCATATCAACCTTTACCCATAGCTCAGTAGGGATAAGGAGGTTCATACTTTTCTCAAGGATATAAGTCCAAAAAGGATAGCATAACTGAAGTTCAGACTCACTGATACAGTCTAGTTCTGAAACCATTAAGCCACAAGGATTCCCGAATGACATTTGATGCTGTTTAGCAAAGAGTAGACACCTATAAGGAAGTTAGAGAGTAAACAATATGTCCAGTACTGGAAATCAAGCAAGCATAAATACTGGCCCATTTGCCAAGAAGAGAGAATCAGTTAAAGATAAATAAGAGAAAGCAGTGAAACACATGCCACTATGAAAGAAAAACAAACTCAATTGTATGGTATATAAACATTCAACTTGGGGTTAGAATCAGGAGTTTCTCTCTCATCCAGACAACTGGCTTTAAAACATTGACCTACATCCCAAGCAGGATTCTTTAAATGGAATTTGCGCAATTATATAAAGGACTTTTGTATTGTTGAATCGAGTGAGTCAGCTTACTGTTGTGTTGAGCAGCAACAATGGCAGACTAAAAAAGTAAAGTTGGCGACCATAGTCGAGGGTGACCCGAAGGCTCCCTTTTCGATAGCTTACTACACTGAGGTGTAGGGGAGGGCGCAACTCCTTTCCCTGGATTGATCCACTTTACCCTTGATCTGTACCTTAAATTGCTGAGTGTTAAGCAAGGAGTCATCAAGTACCATTTTTTGAGTCTTTGGTATGATTCGACCTGGGATTGAACCCAGGTCTCCCGGGCCATTGACGAACACTCTAACCACTAAACACTTTGCTCAGATGTAGCACAAGGCTGTATGAATAGGGCACCCCTTGTGTATCAAACTCACTCATGAAGGTTTGCTAGTCTAGCTAGCTAGCCATAATACCACCAGAGGTGCTCCCAATGGCTGACTAGTAGTAATTTACTAAGCGTTTTGCTTAGATGTGGTACAAGGCTGAATGAATGGGGCACCCAATGAGACTTGAACTCACTCTTACAGGTTTCCTAGTTAAGTTTGCTAATCATCACACTACCCAAGGTGCCCTACAATGGCAGACTAGTATCTTTTGGTGCATAAAGCAACTAGTATTTATGATACTCAGGAATATTCCATTCCATATCTGGGTGATCCCATTCCCCAAGTCCTGATTGGCCACTGGTTTCAGTGTAGATATGGTGATAGATAAATGTCCACTGTTCTGCATTATGCTCCCAGTAAATGTATTTTGTTATGACTTGTTCCTTTGTCTCCCAACTAAATACTCATTGGAATCCCAATGCAATGTTGAGTACCTCATTGCTTTTACTACATTGAGGGTGGGGTAACTTCTACATGTATCACTCTTTTCCAAATCAATAAATGATCACTGGTTACATTTGATCAGAGGTCTCAAAACATGTGGCCCACAAACTTCTTTTCTATGGCTCGTGCCTAATGCTTTTTGAAAATTTGGTAATTTGTTCCTCATCCCTGATCATTTTTATCCCTTGAGAAGGGTAGAATGTACTTTAATATTTCAGTCACTTTCACTTGAACATCAAAAGCTGTAAAGTAGGAATAATTCAATTTTATATACATTTTTAAAAAATCATTCTTTGTTAGAATGTTAGTTAAATCTATATGAGTTTATTTCTACTGGTAACATGAGAAATGGAAGATTTGACAACTCATTTTGGTATGGAGGATGCATTTTAGATGTTTGACAAACATACACAAAGAAAATCATTGAAAATGTTAAAGAGCAGATTGTTAAACAGATACTATAATTGCTATTTCTTTAAATATGATAAAACTTTGAATTTTGCTTTTGTTTTCAAATTCAATTATAGTACAATTTATTGCAATTTTCCTTTGGAATACAATAAAATGGAAAAAAGGAAATTCACCAAAATTAAAAACGGAATTATGAAAATTTGAAATGGAAAATTTGTACTTCTACATTTTATACTAAAATTTACATATTCTACAACCAGAAGTGTATTCATTTTTATAAAAACATAGTAATCAATCTACTGTAATGCAAATTAGTATCATAACTAATGGATGACATGCTCCCCTCACATACACTTATATCAATTTTATCCAAATCTTTTAATTCCTTGAATTTTTGACCTCCGAGATTATTATCCTCAGTATTTGGTTTCTCTTGTGAACAATCTAACAAGAGTATTACATAACCTTTAAAAATTGAAAATACTTATGATACACCCTTTTGTTTAGAAAATATAATAAAGATATTCAGTGAAAAATTTTATTGCAATACCCAAAACAAAAAAAATCAGAACTTTCAGCTGCCTGTTCCTTGCTCTGCAGTGAACCACAACACAAGTGTTAGAAGTAACAATAATTGATTTTTTCTATCAATGTAAAATGTTTATCAGACATTTCTAAAAAAGAAGGCAGTGACTTAAATTTAGACAGTACCAGAAAGATTTTGGACGCTTCTGGTGCTCGGTTGTAAGTTTTAGACATTAAGTTTCAAGTATAGATCTTCGTACCTACATCCAGAAATGTCTGCAAAACTCTCATAATAGCAACACAAAACCAGTTTCACATTTGTGGCAGATCAGGTCTGGCTTCAGCGGGGTTTATTTCTGTCTCAATCAGAAGCTACAATCAAACTTCAACTTGAGCCCTGGTAAGTAAATTTAGTACAAGCCAAAAACAAAAACCACGCAAAGGTTTAAGCAGGACCAGCATTGCAGAAACAGGTTATAGCCAAGGTTTAATATGAATGGCAACATTTGCTGTAGTGAGTAGTAGTTAAACATTTCCCCATCTTTCATACTTGTGTGGACTAAATTTGCAATGATAATGACTGGGGACTTATATATTTGCATTGCCTGATCTTTGTGCATTGCACTATAGATTTTCATTTCACATCCAGTAGAGATCCAAATATGAAAGAGGAAGATTCCCTTGTGTTTGTGTTACAGTGCTTTCCAATTTTACTTCCCGATCATTTTGATTAATTCCAAATAAAAAGTCATTTTGAAAAATTTCTTTGAGTTATAGGAAGACTGCAATGATCTCATATTTTAATCCCAATCATCCATCACTCTTCTCCAGGTTTCTTGCAGATATCCAGTGTCCACACAAAGCAGATGAATATAAGTCTTTGCTGGTTGGCCAACAGTGGTGTGCCCATGTGTGAGGGTCCTCAAGAGAACTTAATGAGTTTGGCTCTGCTTTTCCAGCAGTGTGTAACAAGTCTTATTCATCTTACCAGCATGGCTTGTGAGATGGTGGCAAGTGACTGTACACATTCTGTTTTTTTGAAAGCAGCCCACAGCATCCTTGAATAGTTCTCATCTACTTTTTTCTCCAAGCATCTTGTTTGCTGTAGCCATGTCAATCATTATATATATATATATATATATATATATATATAAATTGATTTGTAAATGAATAGCTTCTTGGTAACATTTTAAAGCAAGCCAGGGGTCATTTCTTAGTACACAGTTAAATGGTTTAAAGCATTGCTATTTATTGTTTGCACACAATGCTTGAAACCATTTAACTAATAATTCAATCATTTGTTTGCATTTCCCTAGGCTCAAGAACATGAGCCTCACCATCAGATGTGTTAGTGTCATATCCAGAACACTTGTTGGGCAGGGTCTTACCCCTATGTAGAAATGCAGTTGGCATATTCCTTCAGCCCAAACAAAAAATTAAGAGCCATAAGAATCAAATAGATAATGATTGACAGTAGCTCATGAAAAAACCGAAATAAAATAAAAACTTGTATTTGATTTGTTTATTATTATTCTGATATATAATCACATCACTCTATGAAAACTAATTTATATGATTGATTATTTATAATTATATTTGTTGACCTCTAAACCCACAGTCTTCCCATTATAATGACGGTATTAATGTTTCCCCTTAGGAAAAACTGAAGTGTTATAATAAGCTTTTTATAGATATCTCCATTCTATAAAGAATTGGGATGATTTAAAATTGTCTGTTCAAGATGAATGCAAATCCCAGAAAAGTATCATCCAGTTGCAAATTTGACTGGATACTGCTTTATTTTATGTGTATTACTTTACTAAAAATCTCACTGTGATGTGCTACTTTGATTTACAGTTATACACATGTAACTATTTGCAATTATATCTTAAAGATTCTCAAAGGAATATTGGGTTGCTACTCCACCACATATTATGGTGCTTTATTTTCGGGAGGAAGTTTTTTTTGTGAAGCCAAAACTTAGTTTCTCTTATGGACTGGTTGCCTAACCAAGGCTAAAGAACAGTCTACCCTACTATTTACCCATAGCTAGGATGAGGAGGACAGATGTATTCATGACATTCCCCAGGGCATTAGCATGAAGTGGAATATAAACAGCCTCATCCAGGTTTTGAACCTAGGGTGCCAATTCCATTTCATATGCTAAGTGCACTTCTATTTTCATTGGATGTGTTTGTATCATACATATAAGGGTCCTTCAAAAAATTCCAAGTCTCACCCAGATTTTAGATTTGTTGTACAACTCTCACTTCTTTATGAGCCTCACTTGCATAGAATTTTTGACAGAAATCTGAATGAGTTTTTCTTGTTTTCTAAAAAGTGGTGTAAATGAGGGAGCTATCCCCTGTTTGGTACGGGAACCGTAGAGTTGGGTACACATTACCAATGTACACCTACCAGTCACACACGTGACACCGTTAGAAGGGTTGGACTTTTTTTACCATTACTCTGAGCTGGGCACACGTGTTGTCTGACAGAGCTGTGATTTTAGACTTTGCGAAGGGGGCATTCTTTGAGGTGAACAGAGGTAAGAATCACGCACTGTATCTGTATTTGCCCGAGTTATTGATCTGTGTGAAAGGGATTACAGAAGTTGTTTTCTATTTTGTTTTTAGTTTCATGGTCAAAGAAGTGTTTAAGAAGGAACGAAGACCTATTGCAAATAGACAACTTCTTTACCAGTGCATTTACCTCATTTTTTGCCTCATGGTGCTACCGTTACAAGTGGCAATGTGTGGCCACAAGAAAAATATTCAGCTATGGTTCTTTGATGGTGAGGCTTAGAATTTTCAGTTTGACCCTTGTATAAATAAATTCTAGCTTTTTCTTAATTCTGTCATTTCTTCATCCATCAGTACTTCTTTCATAATTTCTTATTCTTTTAATATTTTTGTTCTACAATTAACATTTCTTTCATTCATTCTTCTTTTTCTCTTGTATTCTATCTATCTCTCCACTTTTAATTCTAATTGCTTCTCTTTCATTTCTTCATTCAAATTTGTTAAAAAAAACTCCTTTGTTTTCTTCAATTACCATCTTGGCTTTTTAATTTTTTTTTACTTCCTTTTCTCTTTCCCCACATTATTATTTTTCTTTCTTAGCTGTTTATTTCTTTAAGTCTAATGACACCAATCAAAAATAAAAAAAAAATCTATTACAATCGTCAATTGAGAACATACATAAAAGAAAGCAAGTATTAAGAAGGTGGGTGTGTTTGTAAATTGCACAAGGATGGAATTAATTTAGATGTCACTATAAATCTTGATCACATGAATATAAGAAAAAAATAAACAAGCAAAAATCTTCTGGTGATATCTTGGCCTGAGTTAAAGACAGTCTACAGCTTGGAATCATGAAAGAATAGAATAGTAAACATTTCTTACCCATGTTGCTAAATAAATCAGAAGTCAGATGTACTTACCTAAAAAAAAAAAAGTGAGAAAACATTATTAGAATTGTATACACCAAGTGGTAAGTATTTAAACAATGTTTTATCATATTCACGACAATTATAATACTTGCAGGTTGATGAAGAGAACATTGTTTTCTGTTGAAAAAGTACTATTTAAATATGACATTACATTCAGTGTTATGGTGTTAGGTATAAGAATATACAGAAGTTACCCGATGCAGAACAAAGGGATCATGTTAAATTAAGGTAGGCAAAAAATGCCCATCCTGAAATATAGAAAATGCTGTTCCTATGAATTCCCAGGGGATCACAGTGCTGAAGCCACATTCTCCATCACTGATGGTGTTGCAAGTGATTTTTTTATTGGTGGAATTGCCAGCCTCATAACTTGTTTTGAAATCAGAATTTGTTTTTTTTACATGTCTGGTTTGCCTACCTTCAAGTCTAGATAATTCCATCTGCTCAATCTATCCATTGCTGGATGATTGATTAACTGGTTTAAATGGCATGTCAACCCATCTAGAGTTATTTTATGCCTTGTGGTTGGGAATTTATTCATTGTACATTTATATTTACATTTGTAGTGTAGCTTTTTTTTGCAAAAGATTTTTTTGCACACAATCATATGATATCAAATACTCCTGTTAAATACAAATAATTTGTATACAGTTGTATGCTTTCTAGGATTCTTATCTAATATTCATAATACTATGGTTTTAAGTAATTTTCAAAAATTTAATAAGTCAATAATTTGTATACAGTTATATGGTTCCAAATAACTGATAATGATAAGTAAAAGTAAAGTTGGTGACCTTAGTCGAGGGTGACCCGAAGGCTCTCTTTTCAATAGCTACTACACCGAGGTGTAGGGAAGGGCACTACTCCTCTCCCAGGATTGCTCTACTTTACCTTTGATCCTCACCTGATAGTGATAAGTGCTAAGCAAGGTGGCATCAAGTACCATTTTTGAGTCTTTGGTATGACTCGACCTGGGATTGAACCCCAGTCTTGTCGACCATTGGCAAACACTCTTCTCATTAGGCCAACGGCCCAGTCAAATGATAATCTTTGTAAACAATAATAGCTGCAAGTTACAATTTTTAATACAAATAATTTACAGTTATATGGTATCAAGTATTCCTATGAAATACAATTAAGTTTTAACAGATCAATTTGACCTATTGATAGAACCCTAAAAGGTACTACTTCTTTGGTAAGGAGTGGAACTGGTGAGTAATGGCAATGAAATGATACTCTGCAGTCACCAGATCTCCAGAACTGGAGCCTCACTATTTGGTGCAGTTTTGTGTTATACTTGGGACAACTCCTTTCAGTAGGGATTTTATCCCTGTGTAGGAGATATAGTCATTATATTCTAAGCCCTGCCGACAGGATGGTTTTCCATAGCGGGAGTGAGAAGAAATGGATTCATGCCTTTGTTATGAGTAGTGGTATAAAGTGAAGTGCAAAAAGCCTATCCAATTATTTCATTAAAGCAAAAAGCTTTAAGGTTTTGAATTTTAAATGTAGCAATAAAATAAAAATGATGATATGTATGAATCCACTGAATCAAAGGATATAACTTTTGAACTACTTGGCCAAAGGCTTGAATTCAACTACCAAATATCTAGATACTCTTAAGAAATGTTTTTAATCACTTGGCCATTGTTCCTCTGTGACTATAACAAAAAAGACACTGATCTAAGTAAATCAATGCATAACAATGGTAATTCTTTGTCTACATCATTTTTTAAGATTATGTCATCATTTTAGTATTAAAATAGAAATAAGAATATGCTTTGTGTTCAGATCTCCTGTTTTCATACATATTTTTAGAAAAATCTTAGACAAGTATCTTTTTAGACATAAAAAGTTCATTTTGATTCACCAGATTCTTAACAATAAATTAAATAAAACCTTAGTCAATCCTGCAATATTTCAACTGATTCACTTCATGCTTAGAAAAGAAACCAGTTAGCTATCGCTAAAGAGGTAAATTAGAAAGATGTAAAATTATTTGGTCCCAAGCAAGAAAACAGAAGATACTATTATATATATATATATATATATACATATACACACCAAATTTTTCTGTACAGGCAGAATGCAACACAAAGTCAATTTTTAAAAGGAGTTAAGCAGATTGAAATTCTGAGTTTTCCTTCTTGATCAGTTTCCATACCAAGGTTAAAGAGGCCAGTCTGCCGAAATACTTTCCCATACTTAGACAAAGAATAGTTGGATTCATACCTTTCCTAAGGTTATTAGCTCTATATAAAATGCAAACAGCCTTGTCTTGGATTTGAACTTGGTTTGCTGTATCCATTTCCTGTAATGATAACCATTACACTACAAGTCCCTCCTATTATATATGTATGTATGCGTGTGAATATATGTACAGGGTACAGAAACATAATAATAAATGGCTGTTTTATAAATCAAGATTAATTTTAAAAAGTAAACAACAAAACAAGAAGATAGACTCAAAACAGTAAAATTATTCAATATGATTGCCAGATTTTCCATTTTTGTATCAACATGCCTTCAAAATAAATTCTTCAGACATCTTATTTCATTCTTCCTTAATAGCAGTCTTAAGCAAACCAAAATTTGGATGGGAAGTAGCATTTGTTTTGTTTTCTAAAATGCTCCATATATATATATCAAGGGGGTTAAGGTCTGGGCTTGATGGAGGCCATAAAGAAACTTTTTTTTAGCTTGGTTTCAGCATTAAGCAAATCATATATTCTTTGGTGTTTCTTTTCTTGCTCACTCATATTGGGTTGAATTTTAAAGAAGAATGCTGGAATAATAAAGCTAATCATGAAAATTAAGATTCCTCTTTTTTTTTTCAAAAATTGGACTAAGCAGACTAGAAAAAACGTTTTCAAAGTTATTCCTTATTTTACTTCTGCACCTTGTAGATCTCACTAAGTTTGTATTCTGATGATTGAAAAATAAATTCTTTTTTAATTTAATTTCCTTTGTTAATGTGCAATTCAGTGAAGATTAATCACAAAGATTTAACAATATCCAGGGAAATTTTTGCTCAAAATATTACTAATAACTGTGACAGACTACAGATATTGATTCATCCCTGTGTGTATGTATATTTACGTAAATATCTAAATGTCTTTGCATTTGTTAATATATGTGTGTGTGTGTGTGTATTACTAAAAGAAAATCACTGTCTTAAAATTATTGTTACATGCTTATATATATATATATATATATATATATATATATATATATATATATATATATATATACACACACACACATGCACACATACATAAAACTTCATTCATGAATATGTGTGCGCATATGTTTTTGGAGACATATTTGCAAAAATAAAGAAACCAGAAAAAAAATCATATAATGTATGAGGGGTGGGTTAAGACTGAACAAGATTGATTTTATGTATTTGTGGAGATGTTTTTTATGCACTTCAAAGAAAGTCTAGTTTAAGGCTTTCTCTTTCTCTTTATACATATTTATTTGTGTGTGTGTGTGTGTGTGTGTGCATAAAACTATATATATATATATATATATATATATATATATATATATATATATATATATATATAAATGTAAACTTCAATAACTTCCACTTACAGCGAGTTTATGATAACACCACTTGTATTGCCTCAATTGGATTTGGTACCCCGGGGAGATTCCCGTAATGTCTAATCATCAGAAAAATTACCAATGTGAAATCCCTTTGGCCAAGAAGCAAAACCATTAATCATTGATTTGTCCATCCCAAAGTCTTCAGCTTCAAGCGTACTGACCACTATAATTGGTCAAGGAGGAAACATTCACTTTTGTAAAGAATGATTGATCTGTTTTGAAAAATCCCTATATACATTTTCTTACACTTTTTCTACTTTGTTACAATTAAGAGATCAATTCTTGTGTCCAATAATCTATATGATGATATCAAGTTTATATCTATTCTATATATAAACAGAAAAGAAACACAACAACAATATATATATATATATATATATATATATATATATATATATATATATATATATATATATATATATATATTGTTGTTGTGTTTCTTTTCCTATCTATAGCAACTGTACCAACTTCAAAGCTTCGTTTTGTTCTTTTAAAACTACTGATACCCACAAGTTGGAAATTGGGTATTTTCTTTTATTCGATTTCCTTTTGAAAATGATTGATGGATTTAATGGCATATTAACTTATCTAGGGTTATTTTATGCAAAGAGGTAAAGGAATCACATTCATATTTACATTTTTTGCGTAGTTGTTTCTTAGAAATTCTTGCACATGGTTCTATTGAATATTAATAATTTTTAAATAGATCTGTTTGACCTGTAAATGAGACCATAATAAGTACAACTACTCCAAGTCTGAAAGGACCAGAGAGTAATGACAATGAAGGGGTTGTTAACACCCCTCAGATTTTCAGATCTGGTGCCTCACCATCAGGATCAGTTTAGTGTCATAACTGTGACATATTTTTAGATGAAGCATTATCAGTCATCATTATTATTATTATTAATTTTGACTAGTATTTTCTTTTAACTTTAATTCTTAGATTTTTTTTTTGCACAATTTGCAATATACTTGGAAAGTGAGGAATATCATGAACTGGAAAAAATGTTAAGCTCTTGTAAAACTTGAACTTGGATCCTTTTTTTTTTTTTGCTCCTGCTGCTTGGCCAACTGAGTTATGAGGAGACATTAATTTTGCAGGAGTTTGTTTTTACACTAATATTATTTGGGTTAAAAGACATGACTGAAAAATGAAAACCAAGATGTTGAAATTATTTAAATTCATTTTTATTTTTCATCTTCACAGATTCAGTAGATACTGTAAAACTGTTTTGAATGATGGAATCTGTGGGTGTAAATTGTAATGGAAACTAGAATTGAAAACATGTTGCTTAAGAGCTTTTAAATTTGAAAATCTTATTTGTGATTACTATACGATGTGATTGAAACAAAAGAATATTAATTTAAAATTTTCTTTAATGAAAACAAATAGTGTGTGCATAATTTTTCTATTTAGATGAAATATTGTTGATCTTTATGTTAAACACTTCTGATGATTATTTGCTGATATTTTAATATTATTTCTGACTATTCCTTTTTCATAGAATGATAATTCAGATAAGTTTTGTTAAAAAACCCTAAAAAATAATACGACTAAAAGTTTCAATACTAGTAAAACATTCATTAATAGATTAATTATAATCATTGACTGTGTTTTAACTAAAATTAAATAATGATGCTGTTAATAATACACACATAACAAACTGCTACAATTAGATTGTTGTGAGAGAGTCAGCAACAGGAGAAAGGATGAGTTTATTGGTCTGATTTAATCTTCAGTAAACCAATGACTCAGAGTAGCTCAGTTGGTAATCATATTTACCCAACCCCTCCACTCGGGCAGGATATGACACAAGGTCAATTTCTTAAGCGGAGTTTAACAGGTTTGAATTCAGAGTTTTCCTTCTCCTAGACTAGTTGCCTCACCAAGGCTGAAGAACCTAGTCTGCCCTACTATTTACCCATAGCTGGAGGAAGAATAATTGGATTCATACCTTTCCCAAGGGTATTAGTACAATGTGAAATGCATTCAGTCCAGGATTTGAACTCATGTTGCCGTGTCCAATTCCTGCGATGATAACCATTACACCACGGGCACCTCCTTCAGAGTAGCTCAGTTGGTAATGAAGCTGATGAGTTCAAGCAGGTTAAACTGGTGCAAAAAGAACAATCAAATAACAAATTGCACTGTTCTAACCATTGCAGAATGATTCTAAGAATGAGGTGTGATTAAGAAAGATGCAAGAAAATACCCATGAAATTTTTTAATAATAATAATGATCATAAATTACCTATTTATGTTTCACTTTTTATTGTAGTTATTTATATCTGCAGTTTTGAATTTTTAGGAAACATCTTGTATATATTCATTGGTTATTCAACCTCATTCTATAACGGTAATGAGAAATTCCATTGTTATGGTAATGAGAAGCCTTTTATTACCGTAACAATGGAATTTGTTATTAGTCAAGACTAGATTGTTAATATGATTCAAAAGTTTTGTAATATTTTGGTTAGATGTGTCAGAATTTGGCCGCATCAAATTTTTTTCTAAAGTCGTGAAGGTGATGATCCACACATGACTGTGAGATGGTGAACTTACATGATACTTTCTGAATGATACCAAATTTGCTGCCCAGTTGGCTAGGGCTGATGAATACACTGACTGCACCTCTACAGATGGGTAAGATTCCCCCCACCCCAACGTGTGTTCTGAATATGACACTAAACAATCTGATGGTGAGGTTCCAGTGATGCTGGAGCTTTTGGAATGCAGAGCACTCCTTCATTGCCATCACTCCCAGGTCCACTCTGGCCTGGAGTGGTAGCACCTGATGGGGCCCTGTCTATGGTTCAAATTGAACTAAACTGCATACTTATGCTAAACTGAATTGTTTGAATTAAAACTGTTGAACTAAACTGAATAGCTTGAAATACAAATATTTTTGATAATTAAACAGCGTACTTATGCTAAACTGAATTGTTTGAAATGGAACTGTTTTTGACATTGAAACTATGCTAACATTAAACTGAATTGTTTAAAATAGAACTGTTTTGATATTTAACTGTGTGCAAACAAAATATATACTCATACTAAACTGAATTGGTTGAATTAGAACTGTTTGTCAAAACATTTCTATTTCAAGTTATTTCATTTAGTCAATTAGACTGTGTACTCATGCTAAACTGAATCATGTGAAACAGAACTGATTATTTGTATAAAAATAGATTTGTCATTAAATAACCAACAAAGGTTGATATGCCATAAAACCCAAACAACCAAATCACCAAATTTGCCTTTGTGGCTTTGAGTATGGACTCAGGATCCATGCTTTTAGGCCTACCTGGTCTTGCCACATTGTCAAGGTTATTGCAACCCGAGTAAAATATCTTGAACTATTTGATTATCATACTGAAATCAACAGTGCCTTCGCTTTCACCTTTTGTGCAAGAAATATTTTTGGTTGCACTGCAGCAGCATCATGACCCACGTAAAGTATAAGTTCTCCAATTAGACTATAATGCATGTTCATCTGTGCAGCTTTGAAATTCCATATGGAGTGAAGTAATGCACAACATGTCAGTGTACCAAATATCACAATATGTACTTTTTCTAGGGCTTGAACTATTTCACTCATATGATATCATCATCATCATCATCAAATTGTGCTGCTAGCATAGATTTCCCTGGCTTTCTCTCTCCATCCATGTCTATCATCCATTGCTACTGGCAAGTCCTCTGAACTGCCTCTTTTGTCTGCGCAGAGTTCTTATAGGTAAGTTCTGGCTGGTTGACCCACACTGGCATGTCCATGTGTTGGGGTTCATATGGGGTAATGTACCTTAAACTAGCATGTACCAAAATAGTGCAAAATTTTTGGCTCATGCTAGAACTTCTAAGATTCATTATTTTTCCTTGCTTCTCCAGCAGCGCCTCACATGTTTTGATTGTTTTCCATGGATGATTTTAGTGGTCGTACAGCTGTTGTTTTGTGTAGTGGTGTTTCCAGGATTTGTTCAATATAACTTATAGCATTCTGGTGCAGTTACCATCAAGTTTTTTCTCTATACATTTTGTCAGCATCCATAGAGTTGTATTGACCCAACCACTGCTTGAAAGAAATCCTGTTTCATTTTATCTGATAACTCAGACTTCTAATAGCAGTTCATGTTTTTACTAGTTGAATATGAAATCACTTTCAATAGATGGGAAGCTGTTGCCAAGGCACATGAACTTGTAGACTAATTTCAGAGGACCGCCATGTACAGTGGAGGAGGCTCCTTCTCGATTAAAACACACATACTCTGTTTTGTTAGTATTCATGTAGAGACTAATGTCTTCTGCTGCTTGCTCCAGGCTATGTAGCCGAGATTTGGCTTGGGCAGGTGTGTTTGCATGAAGTGCTATGTCATCTGCATAGTCTGGATCTATTATAGTTTCTATGGGATATCGTCTGCTTCTTGTCTCTTTTTGTGCAAAGTCATTTTCTTTAATTTTATCTATTGCTGTTTAAGTATGTAGTCTCATTTGATTACAAATGGATCGGGTGATGTACTTCAAATTAGCATGTACAAAAGCATTTGTACTGTTGTATGTGTAGCGTTTACTTTTCAAATTTGTTTCTACAAATATTTATACAAATGCTCATTCTTACAAAGTAGTAATGTACATACAAAAGTTACATCACTTTTGTAATACATCCTCCCTTGATGACGGCCCAAAGTTGGTCAGAAAGTACTAGGGAAATAACTAATTATGGATGGTTTATCAACCAATTCCCACCGAATATCATAAGATCAATACGGCAATTCGAAAGATTAACAAAAAAATCCGTAGACAAAAAATGTCTATGATGTTCAATCAAATATGCATCGATGAAGAAATGCTGCCAATATATATATATATATATATATATATATATATATATATATAGAGAGAGAGAGAGAGAGAGAGAGAAAAACAAAGTCAGTCGACACTATAGCGTTTCGGTTCTGCTGAACCATCATCAGGACTGAGGGGTTTTATTAGTGATGTTAAGTGTAGATGGATGTATAAAAAGTGTAAAAATATATAAAAATTTGGAAAAGTTGTACAACAAGAAAAGTTGGCTGTTTTTGACAAGAAAAATTGGCCGTTTGATCTATGACTCGGCGTTCGTTTCTTTAAAATACGTCACCTGATATTAGAAACATTGTGCATAATCCACTTTCCGTTAGTTCATTACAACTTTTCCAAATTTTTATATATTTTTACACTTTTTATACATCCATCTACACTTAACATCACTAATAATACCCCTCAGTCCTGATGATGGTTCAGCAGAACCGAAACGCTATAGTGTCGACTGACTTTGTTTCTCTATAAATCCCTACTTTCTATTTGGATTATTTGTTGTCAATTTTTCTTCACAAATTGTCGGATTATTATCCATTATTTTCTTCCATATATATATATATATATATATATATATATATATATCCAGTGAGGGAGAATGAAGTAATACTTTCATATCTCAGCTCAAAGTCTGAATAAATTCATTCTAAATCCTAAACAAAAGTGTGTGACACACTGATATGAGGCTGAAGTATCACTTTGGAGCACATATACTATACTTTGATTTTTAGCAGAAATTCTAGCCTGTATACAAATAATCCCATTAGATTTGACCGCTACTATCATTGTAAATAAATAAAGGCTGTAAAACCACATACAACAGTGAATAACTTTTCTTTTTAAGTGCTTTTCTATAGAACCATGCTTCAAAATAATTTATCAAATAAATGTGAAAAATTTCAGTGTTCACTAGTTATTCTAGTGTAATAAACTTTAGTCAGGAAAAGTTAACCTTAATATATATGACCCTTCATTTTAAGTTCAATGGGTAGGTCCTGTCTGCTGGATAGATCCCAGGTGCCTAGGCAAATTATATTTTATTACTTTCTTAGAAGACTGAGAGCTGATGTCTCCAAGACTTGGGTTGACAGGATTAGTGTACTGTGAAGAGAAGGCCACTGCAAGATTGAATTAATCGATTCTGTTACTGAGAGTCTGAACTTTAGACTTGCCAAAGGTAAGTGCATCATGACTTGGGCTTCGCTTTAATGTACTTGCAATAAAGAAAGATAGTCTAGCTCATTGGAAGGTGGTGATGGAAATTTCATTGAAAGTTGTTTAATTAAGTGTTGCTGAATAGATTGGATTTTACTTTTGCTTCTTCATATCTATATTCAAAAACTGGTTGTCTTGTGTCTATGGAAAATTTTTCTATCTGAAAGAAATATTTGCACAAGAAATGCTAGTGTTCAATTTTGTTTTTATAATTATGTCAAAAACAGGGCCAAATAAAAATGATTGCCACAGTACTTGAGCAAGTGATAAAAACACTGTTTTGAATGGTAAGAAAGTGAGCGAAATCTTAATATATTTAAATAGTAAATTTGTTATGGCAATAATTAAAGCATTCCTATCTTTTCTTCTTATTCTTACCAATACTGTGAACCAAGATTAGAAATAATGTAGTCTTGAACTGTGGCAGAGACCCTATGTGTACTATGTCCTTGCAGCCACACATCTCTGCGTTGTATGCATGTAGCTTTTTCTCCAAGAATTTTTTTAAAGTCCAAGTTGTGCAACCATACAATAGTTCTAACATGGTTACTGTTGGGATTATTTCAATTCTATTTTATCAGAGAGATCAAATTTCCATATGGTCATTAACCAATCAATAGCATGCCTTTCATATGTGTATGGAGACATTGCTTTCAATAGATGAGATATTGCTACCAAGGTATATGAAGTGGTCTACTACTTTCAGATGCTTGTCATTTAATGAGAAGATGGTACTATCTTGGTTAAAACATATGAACTCTGTTTTGTCTGATTTCAGGTAGAGACTAATGCCTTTTATTGTCTGCTTCAGGATATGCAGCTTGTGTTGGTGTATTTGCAAGAGGTGCTAGATCATTTGCATAGTCTGCATCAGTAAAAGTTTCTGTGGGGAAATAATCAGCTACTTGCCTTTTAAATCAAAGATACCAGGTTTCTATTATTTTCAATTTGACCTTATGTAATCAAAATGCATATTATTAGTTAGTTTTGCACATAACCCAACTCTACAATATTCAAACTCCTTGAACAAAACTATGAACAGTAGTAAAAAACAAGTAGAACTCTAATGTATATGCCCTGCAAAAGGATCAGACCCTCTCTAAAAAAATATAGTTGTCTTGTTTGTTTGTTTGGGTTTTATTGCATATAAACCCTTATAGGTAATTTAATGCCAAATCCTATATATATGGTACGATTTGTATACAAAAAAATTGTTGATAATATTTGAAATAAGCCAGAGCTTTTTTTGTCTGCACAGTTATATGGTTTCAAGTATTGCAATAAAGCACTAACAATTTAACATCAATCATTTGTTTAAATGTTTAAACAGTTCTATTTGATCCATAGATGAGAACCTAACAGGCAGTACCTTTCCTGGTCAGTTTGGACCTGGGAGTAGTGACAAAGAAGGGATACTTTACATTTTCCAGAGTTTCAGGACTAGAGACTCAGCATCAGATGATTTAGGACATATTCAGGACATTCATTGGGTGGTGGTCTTCCTCTCAGCAGAGATGCAGTTGGAATATTCGATAGCCCAGCAGACTGAGCTTAAGTGTCTTGTGTATTGTGCTAAACTGTATTCCGTATTGAGGTTCCAGTTTTGAAACTCTGAGGATCATGGAACCATTCATTCATTCCCATTCCTCCCAGATCTTGGAGATATAGTAGATATTTGGATCTCATCAATGGGTCAAATAGATCTTTTTGAGACAGTGCTTAAAGGAATTTTGAACTACATTTACTCATAAAATTTTGTACTGTAAGTAACTACGAAGTTTTTACCTATTTACAATGATTGTAAATGATAAATTTTTGCATTGTATATAATTTGAAGCCATAATTGTTAAACTAGCTTCAACATAAAATGAACTAACAAGGACTGACATACCATAAAAGCTACCAACCTAAGGGAACGAATTAGAGTAATGTACTGTCTTCAGGTCTTATTCCTTCCAATATAGAGCTTAGATTTTTACTTTCAGCTTAT